>OX465375.1:21913032-22060149 GCA_950004255.1 Mesopsocus fuscifrons
GTCCTTGGTCGATTCTTTTAGGAATGTAAAATAAGCAAAAATTTATTAAAATGACTTTTTGTTACTCCACAGTGTTTGAGTTACCAAACATCAATATTTTGGATCAGTGGGTTTGTTGATGTTTGGTATTTCAAACACTGTGAAGTAGGTACCCAATCAATATTTAAATGAATTTCTTATTACTTCTTGTTCTTAAGAGAATTGACTAAGGATTTACCATGTTTTTATTTAAATAAGAAAACTAGTTTCTATGACAACCTGAAGAAAAAAGCTTTGTTTTGGTTCTGGTGAACATAAAGATACATCACCTTTCCCATGTCACCTTAAAAATACAAATATTTCAGGACAAACTGGACAGTTTCTTCAGAGACCGAATTGACCGACATCCCTTAACGAGTAGTTCGAGTTGGACTATTTGTTCCAGAAATGAATTGAGATACCTACTAGCGTTACTAGTATTCACATCTCGGATGTGTGGCACAAAGAAGGAGTCGTGAATTCGGGTTTCGTGATGAGTTTAACGAGATGAGACTTCTTTCACTCTTTTCTTTGTGGTCGATTCTGCTCGGTATGTAATCGTGTGTTAAGCTGGAGGCTCCAGGAACGTCCAGTAAGGTATTGTCCAGGCAACGCGTGCGATTATTAAATGAGTACCGCCTCGTACCGCGGTAACGACGTGAAAACTAATACCGTGGGCTGGTGCGGTTTCGGACAAACTGGTATCTTTACACGGGTCGGTAGGCAGAATCCAACCGAAAGTCTCTGGGAGGTTTTGTGATATTATTTCACCTAAATTTCAGGTTCTAGGTACTTTATGTGATGTTGCAATTCTCCAAGGCGAAATTCAGAGTGTTTTCAACCAAGAGAAAAGATTAAAAATAAGTCGATCCTCCCAAAGTTGATGGTCGCTGTGCACAATAGCCCGTTTGTTGATGGACACTTTACTGATGAAACTGTTGAAGAAGATATGTTGTTATTTTGTAATTATAAATATAACATCCTATAATTCAGAACAAATAAATATCTAACAATTTCCTCAGAAGATGTCCATAAAAAAAGTCAACAAATAACATTATATCGACCTATATAGCTACTAAGCTACTAACACTAGTGCCTGAGTCATCACACACTCCAGCTATGATTCCTGGAATGTAATGCTCAAATCAAATGTGTTCTACGCTATAATTTTTCAATTAGCGACCCTCGAGAAGCAAATAACTGTTTCTAAGAACCATTTCCTTTCTTCTGATTTTATAGTCCAGACGAACATACTTACATGATGTAAATATCGTCCGTATACATTTGCTTTTAGTATTCTGAGCCCATTGCAGTAGGCAGTTGTAAGATGTTCCGTAAATATATCTTACCGAAAAATTGTGCGAAGTGTCATTCATCAATCATCACTCATTTCTCTTGTCAACAATCGTGGCACTAGATAGTTCGTGGTGTCCAGGTGTCATATCTGTTTACTCGCGCCACTTTGTTATTTTCAATTTTTAACTAATATAATTTGAAGTTTTTGTCATTATGAAAAGACTGTTTATATTTCTACATTTATTTCTAAAGTTTACTTAAGGTCGACTACACGTACTTGGTTCGCAATGCTACGTACTTCAAGCCCTACTCCAAAGTTACATGCAGGGCGAGTGGAAAGTGTTTATAGGGGGATGTAAACCTGAGACTCTTTGTCGTGAGGTAGTGTAGTATTTTTGCATGAAATGGAGTTATACCTAAGCCCACAGGAGCGATTTTAAACAGTCAACTACCAGTCCACATGTTTTTTTGACAGATCGCGAAAACACAACACTACCTCACGCGGAACATTTTTTTGTAACGTTTCGGACTAAAAATGTATGATTTTATGGTCACATTTAGGAGAAAAGCTTGATAAATGTTTGTACTATTTACCGTAGCCTTGTTACATTTTGACAGTTTTTATTTCACTTACGGAAGTGGGTAATTTCAATAGCATTTCTCTACTTTTTCTCCTGTAAAAGCTAAACATAGTGTCCTACTTTCACTCGTTCGTTTCGCGTTCAAATAGCACACTATGTTTAGTTTTTAGAGTAGACACAACCAATACGATATTGCAATTACCAGTCTCCGGCAGGACTAATAAGTAAACATTAGTTTTGTCGAATATTTACTTTTGCACAGTTCGTCGAGAATGTATATACAGCCTTAAGATCGCTGTTAACTGAATTATCGACTCTCTAGGTAACGGTAGGATAAGTGCACTATCAGCAGGATGGTGAAAGACACCAATTTTTCTTTTCGGGAGGATAAACTCACTACTTAACGACTTCTCTTTCACCAAACAACTCAAAAGGATTTTAAAAATAATTTAAACGGTTTCACTTTTCAACAACATCTATTGAGCATCAGAACAGTTTTTCAAAAAATAATTTTCCAAGTGATAGGTACACAACATGTCTCGCTCGTTTATTACCTACCTATTGAATACAACGAAAACAATGCATACATTGGACACCTCACCGTGGTCTAGCGGGAAAACTCTAGACTCGCACGACTGAGGTCCTGGGTTCGAATCCCGGTAGCAGCAATTTTGTGTTGGTAGCATGGATGTCACACCAAATATTTATTTGACTTCGGCCAACAATCAGTTTATTTAATTAACATAATGTGTCTTCAAGCCAAGTGTATGGGCTGTGACCACCAATAGAAGCGTAAGCCCATAATTCAAAATCATTTAAACAAGTCATCATTTCAGGCGCTAAAATATTTTGAAACTGCATTGGGTACACAGGTAGATAGTGTATTTGTACACCTTCTTTCGCACCCCTATTAACGCACACAATAAAGAAAACCTTGAACATTTTATCTAGGTATACAATGTAACATCCACGTCCGTTTCCGAAAAAATGAAAGGGTTCAGGTCGGATCGAATTTCAGGCAACTTGGAATAGTGGCTTCTCAAATATATTTCGGTAACCCTATCCGGTTGTTAGATACAAGGTATCCGGTAAAAAATTATGCGCAAAGTCAGATCATTTCGTAACGACCGTCGCGTCGTAACTACGACGAGGTGGGAATCAAACTTACGTCGAGTGAAAACAATAATAATTTAAACATCGTGGAAAAGAAAATATTAATCAGCGGAATGTTAAAGGACCCTCTGTTACAGGTTCATATGGAAACACTCAAAATAAATACAATAATAAACCTAATCGACTAGAAAATAAGCTGCCAGCAAACAGATTTGCGGAAGCTTCGATTGAATTAAAGTAGAATATTGTGTGAGGGAGGACCTACAATCTAATCACGAATTTTTCTTCACCTTTTGGGGAAAAACTCAACTGTCAAGCCTGATTGTGACCAAATGACCCCCTCACATACATACAGAGGTCATGAAAGGTGTCACCCTGTATCCCGCTCTAGGCCCTTCCATTGAATTTTCGTGTATGAGAGGTGGCAGAGATGCACCATTACCCGATGCATAGCCTTAAGTATCAAACAATAGTACGAGTAGAGAAGTAGATATTGGAACAATAACGTAGCCCTCGGGCAGGAAAGTTCAAAGAAGACAAACCTCGAGCTGACATGCGGATTTAACGCATGCTGCATCATGCATTGTGATGCATGATTGATTGCAAATTTAAACGTAAAGCCTTTTACCACTGCTATGAGCACGCAAAAACGTCAGCTTTCGTGATAGATATCCCGTTATGGCTTCACACAGTAAGCTTATGAGAAAAAAATAGCTTCAATCGGAAAATGTATAGCTTGGGGCGGGTTTGATTATAACTTTGCGTAGGCAGTTTAATGGAGTTTTTCGCAATGTTGGCTGGTGATTGGTCGATTGCTTCTGTTGATGGGTTTGGATGCTCGACCTTGTTAAGAAGCTAGTTACGTCAATTTCGACCTCAAATTGCTTAAGGCTGTAAACACAATGCGGGTTTTTGATGAACCCTATGATTACTCTTTTCTGAGAAATTACTGGATATTTATTTGTTCGGAAATATTATTTTTAAGGTCATAACACTTGTCACATCATTTATCATAAAAACTCATATGATAACAATGGTGTCAGAAGTTTGATTCGAACCCATGCCCACATTGTGGACTGCGAGTTCAATTGTCTTAAAAGTTATGCACAAAACAACATACTATACTAATTCTACTGAACACATTGTATGTTTTTTCACTTTCCTGGACGTTCCCATGCTTGAAAAAATCGTCCTGAATCGTCAAAACAACCTTGGTCTTCTTTGGTCATATTGGTCATATACTTAGGGGCCCCAAAAACTCCCAAGAATTTTCAGTTTTTACCTCAAAGATTGCCGTAGTCTTCTTGACCAAACTTAATCATCACGGCACTTCTATATATTTGGCTAAGAATGACAAAGAAAACTTTCCCTTTGTATGAATTCCATATGAACCACGGAAAAGTAGTTAGGTACAGCCGAATATTTTGCACCGTCTACTTTTCGCATAACTACGTAATGATTTAATGAGTGAAGGGCAAAAAGAGAGATGAGAGAGGAACCAAGAATATCCGTATGTCTGAATTGTAGGAGACGACTTCTCTACTCGTTGTTTTATACTTGTTTATTTTTCGACAGATCTCAATTTGAGGGAGTAGAGACACACAGACAGGTCTGGAGTCATTGCCGGCCATGACTGACACAATAGGGCGAGGGCCTAAAGGCAGCTTCAGGTTCAGGCGCTGGTCGTCAGAGGGAATGAGACTGCGCAAAACACTGGCCAGTCGACCACCCTAAGTAACAGGTACCGCTACTTAAACACCGCCAAAATCCACCATTTCCCGTCCTAAGTAAAAGCAAAGTGATACCACTGGGGGAACTATACAAATAAAAATAAAATAAAAGGATAATGGTCACACTTAACTTTCTCGCATTTAGTAGGTAAGATACATTTTCAGTACAACGAGGAGTATTTTTATACACGGGTTTAAAAAATCTGAACCGTGATTTTTTAGGTTTTCGGGACAAAACTTCTGTTACGTTAGGTTTCTCTAAATTTCCTTTACAACGTCCCTGAGTTTTGACATTAGACAGCCGCACATCAAATTTCATCAAAATCAGATCAATGTTGTAAGCGCTAGAGCATAAACAGACTTTGCCAGATTTCCATGAAAACGAGATACTTTACTTGCTCGGCATACGAGAAAGTAGGTATATAAGAAGACATATTCAATACGAACAGTTCAAAATTCAAAAATTATGCCATCTGTTACGTCACAGGTCATTCAGAAGAATCAGCCAAAAATGTGTACATCTGGCATTGATTATGGCACCTTCGTGTCTGCATTAGTTTGGTGGGGGCCACCCAAGCTTGTTCCTCATGTATTAGTACCTCCATGTATTAGTTCCACATATGTATTAGTACCTCGATGTATTTTTACGAGCGACGTTAACACCCTGAGCGAGACATGTCGTGTGGTTTCGAACCATCAATACTTAAAATTAAAGATGCGAAGGTACGTACCTACGAACCTGTATATGCAACATGAGATCTCTTTATCGTCGACTGTTATTACTCCTCTCTCTATTGTTTCTACTTTAAAGTCACAGTAGATCAGCTACAACGGAGGTTAAAGATTAGATGCAGGAATGTTTATTACTTTCTTTTTCAATAAAGAAAATTCTTTTGTTTTTTATGCCGTTTTGCCGTTCCTCTCTTTACCACAGCAAAATTTGCTCCGTGTAGCTTGGTTCAATTATTATTATTAGGTATTTATTTATTTTAATGACGAGCCCATGCACCTATTGGTGGTTACAAGCCCATACCCTTGACCCAAAGACACAGTCGTTAACTAAACGAACTGATTGTTGGCCGAAGCCAAATGAATATTTGGTGTGACATCAACAGAAAATTGCTGCTACCGGGATTCGAACCCAGGACCTCAGCCGTCTGAGTCTAGTGTTTTCCCATTAGATGACGATGAGGCCGCTTCTTAATTTTGGTTTCGGTAAGTATAGTGAGCGGAACGGCAAAAGAGTGGCATCCCCATCACGGTGATTTTCGAAACCCTTCAGGTTGTTATGACAATCTTTTCAACACTTTCTCTTAAAGCAATATCAAAATCTGATGTCACTGGCATTGATGCGTGGGAACTGACTTTAGAAAAAATTAAATGACAACGAGGTGCCAGCTCATGAATGAAATCCAGGTTTTATACCTTGTAGCTGATCCACTGTGGGCAGATTTTTTTTTCAGTAGAATTAATCTTGAGCAAAAACTGAAATCTGACAAATTCCTTTCAAATTTCACGCTTAACTTTAATCTGAGGATTTTTTTCCACTGGAAAGATAGCGCTAAAAATAAATACCTACTTACCGACTAATGTAAAATGTACAAAAATATCATTACAGTATGTCAACAATGAAAATACCTATATACAAAGATACCTAAGGGGAGATCAGTCACTTGTATACGAATCAGCCATTAATTTAAATAACATGGAGGGTAACAAAAGAAGAGACTCACTGTAGCAGATCGCAGAGGGCGCTGATGTAGGTCTGCGCCATTTGCAGAGTCTCGTACTTGGAGAGTTGCCGGTCATTCCCAAGGGAGGGAAGATGCGTTCGTAGCCTGTCGAACGCCTTGTTCAAGTTCTCCATACGGCGCCGTTCGCGAGCATTCGCTGCAAGTCGACGCTTCTTAAGCACGACAGGGCTGACCAGCTTGTGACAACTTCGACGCCGTCCGCGCCTCTGTAGCGTGTCTCCTTCCTCAAGCTCTTCGTCACTTTCAAACGTGTTGATACTGCTGTCGTCCTCAAACTCCGAGTCTTCCTCCACCTCCTGCTTGATATTAACCGAGTCCCTGCTCTCATTAGCAAATGCCCGTGGCGACACCACAACGCCTCTGTGCAACGCGTCCTTTGTCTGCGAGTTCGCATTGTGTGAAGCGTCTTTGTGCAGCCCCTCGCTTCGATTCAAGCGCAACCCCTCATTTTGAAACTGTCCTATCCGCCTATTATCACGACCACTTACCGCGTGATTGTTATTGGAAAGCTCTTCCGAATCGTTTTGTCTTTGCTGGTGTTTTGTGTACTCGTAAATATCACTAAAAGGGGCTTGTGACGGGGGTAGGAGGGATACGTATTGTTTCACTGAATGTTCCGAGTCGTGGATGGTGCGGTGCACTTCGTCGATTCGCTTGTAAGGGAGGTAGTCAGGAGGGTCGGCAGGGCTGGCGGACCGGTAGCTGTCGGGAGAGGGCGTATGGCAGTCTGCGTCCAGAGGGCGAAGGTGAAACAGAGGCGGCGACGCTTTGGACGAATTGGGTGGACTTAGCGGCTGATAGAAGTGTGACGGGCTGTGGGTTGGGGACTGCGGCGACTCTGGTGCGTACACGCTGTGGCCCGTGATGGACGACAGGGGCGGCAGGTAGCTCATCTTGTCCGGGCGGAAAGCTGTGACGGCCATGGTAGCGCACGGCGCGCACGTGTTGGCGAGGGTTACAGCACAGCGAGCACACAACCTGCGGGAGGGCCGGCCCGAGAGGCAATGCCGGCCCATACCGAGTCGCGCTGGGCGCCAAGCACCGCTAAGGCGCTCCATTTGCCCACCATGGGCGCCACGCACCATTGTCTCAGCGCCGCGCCTCTCGGGGGTAGAATCCCCTGCGAGCCTTCTTTCGATAAGCTAAACATGCACTGCTCACCATTCGATTGATTCTCTTTTATTCCCAAAATTTTAAATTAGGATTAATAAAAAACCATTGGTTCCTCGGTAAAATAACATTTTTATAACCGATATTTTGTGATGTTTTTGTATTGGAACCTTATTTATTTAATCGATTTTGACACAATGAAATCAAAATGAGTCATGTTTGCTCACGGACTGATGATAGATTTAGGGGCCACTGTCACAGTCATCGTATTTAGCTTCCAATTCAGGAATTATACGAATGATAATAGTGGGGAGTAGGTAGCTACAATACCTGCTCATCTCCATATCTAAATATTCTAATCATCAATCGCGAACCATGAGAAGGATATCATACCTGCATGGGCACAACCCTTGTCTAACTGGCAAATACATAATACATGACAATTGCACATCTTTCCAGTGAAATTCTTGATGGGTGTTTATGTTCTTAAATATAAGCTACCACCTACCTTTTTCCTAGTGAAAAATGATTAATTTGATTTTATAATCTGAAAAGGTTCGAATGCTCTAAAGAGGGCGGAGTCAAACGGAAAGCAGCTTTCTATACATGTGGTTCTTTTTCTGACCAAAGTAAATTCAGAAAGGCATACAGGATGCCACCTTTCATGCATGACCTCTGTACCTAAGGGGGTGTCATCTGGCCAAAATTACGCCGGCAGTCGAGTTTTCCCGAAGCCAGGTACCCAACACGGCTGGGCAGACCCAAGACCGGGAAATATTCACCAGGAAAAATCTCGGCGATTCGGGACTAGATCCTATGAATCTCCGTGCCCCTGGTGTTTCCAGAAGGCGAGAACTCACAAAATAATTACAAGTCGGCAACCCAAAAAGGAATCAAATCAGTTTCCAACCACATTAGGCCATATATCCTCCCTCCTATGATCTTGCCAATATTCACGGCCTTGATGGATGATTGGGAAAATTTTCAAAAACAAAAAATGCTTCGGTAGAAATGGAAGGTGTACAAGGGGCCGAAACAAATGAGGCGACACACCCCCTCACACACAAATGACAAGCAACTTTGGTTGTTGGCGGCGTTTCAAAACAAAACGCCGGCCCTGACGAGCTAATCACCCGCATTCGCATGGGGATCGTCATCGGTAGTTATCGATTGTTTTCAGCCCAGGTAGAAGGACAGGGAGGAAGCCATCCCTTGGCGCCACCTGCCCTTTTCAACATTTCTGGACTTTGGACTCGTAGTAGGGGACAAGCCCAGCCACTAGACCTTTTCAAGAATTATCCATCGTGCTCAGCTGGCAGCACTACCAAATGCCAGTAGGTTCCGAACCACCACAGCCTCGATATACATTTCACTTGACATGCTGAACATATCAGAGGTAAATGTCGATCAGAAAAATTTTGACAGGATCGGGATTGAACCTGTGTGACCCGGCTCTCAGTGCTCCTCTAAAGACCACTCTTCTATCCCAAAATGGCGTCTACGTTATCGATAGAACCATAAAATATTGGCGTGCACCCCTCATCAACTACCCTCCATCTATAAAGGAAGGATATGAACATCCTAGATAGGATCGGTGACGCTAATCCACTGATCGGGGATCACCCCGCGATCACACTAAACTTTTTCCGGATTTGCTCGTTTTCACAGCTGATCCCGCACATAGTTAACTTTTGGGAAATCAATTTGGTATCACATGTGATACGGTTTGTAGGAAAACCTGGGGGTGATTAACACAGGAAGGAAGCACTAAAGCCCGCGTGCCTGAGCCATAAACCTCGGGGAAGAGCACGCAAACCTATCACAGAGGTTTCTTGGTATGTGGTAGAGATTATCACAGCACAGTACGCTAAACCGTGGTCTAGTGGGGAAACACTCACACGACTGAGGTCCTGGGTTCGAATCCCGGTAGCAGCAATTTTGTGTTGGTAGCATGGATGTCACACCAAATATTCATTTGGCTTCGGCCAACAATCAGTTGGTTTAAAAACATCTGGGCCAAGGGTATGATGGGCTGTAACCACCAATAGATGCGTGAGCCCTTACCTAGCTCCCCCTTAAAGCACTACGGTGCGTAACTGTGATGGCTTCCACACTTGTGGTAATGATACAGGTACCACCTGTGATAGGTTTGGCAATTAAGGCGATGGTTGTGCTATAAACTTGGCACGTGGTTTATAGTTTTGTCACCCCATCCCGACTTGATGAGGTTTCGCCTTCGTGCCTGCTCTTTATCTATGGAGGTAACTTTCAGGTAAGGGCCCATGCTCCTATTGGCGGTTACAGCCCATACCCTAGGTCCAAATGCACAGATGTTAATTAAACAAACTGATTTCTGGCCGAAGCCAAATGAATATTCGTTGTGACATCCATGCTGCCAACACAAAATTACCAGGATTCGAACCCAGGACCGCAGTTGTAGGTACGAGTCTACAGTTTTCCCACTAGGCGACGACATTGAGGCCGCATCCTTGATAACTTAGGGAAACAATAAAGGAGCTCATTAGAACAAGACGGTCGCCTTCCTTTTAATAAAGGAAAGTCAAAGGTACGTCCTTGACAACATCCCTCCTATCTTATTCAAGGTCAAGCGGTTGAAAATTACAAGGGTTAAAAATACTACCCTAACTACGATTAAATCCCTCTTTAATCGTCGCATGAATTTGTTTACGAACCAAACCGCGCTTGTGAGGACAATAGATCCGTCCGGCAAAAAAATGAAGCACTAAATCGATTTCATCCACTGGTTAAGGTTTTTCATGCATTTTTTTTAACTCGAGAGTCCTCTATAATTGAGTGACACGCGAGGGGCCTGAGATTTAGGGAATTGGCTCGTTTAACCGGCTCGCGTGGAACCACGTTTTTCAATTTAACGATAGTTACTGCATGCGTTTTTATGTCTGCTAAAACGCCATGTAATTAAAAGTGTCTTCAAGGTATGTGGGCCCAGCAAAAAATCACTTAGCATCCACGAGGCGTTTGCTTTTTTCTTTGTTATATTTTTCGTTGTGATGAGGTGGTAGACAAAATGTTTTTTGTTCTGAAAAATAATATATTTTTTTAAAGTCCGAAGTTAACAGGTTTTACGATCGATTAATTTTGGTCAAATTTTTTAATGACGAAAAAAATTGGAAAAAGTGAACAAATGTACCTATACTTGTATTCGAGATTTTCCCTTTTGTTACTTGGCCGGCTATGGGTCCACTATACATGATGGGTACCTGGCCTCTTCCGGCCGGGGGAAAACTCGAATGTCGGATGCCCTGTACCCCACTACTGCCTGGCCCTTGCGTTAAGGGTATATGCAGCACAGGAAGTTTATGGGGTGTAATTTTGGGGGTTTCCGAGAACGTTGACAATAGGAAACCCCAGGTGCGTGTGAGAAGCTTCCCTGATCTTCAAGATTTTAATAATACCTGAAAACCTATAAATTAACCTGCCGATAGCCCGATCCCCCTATGATGAATGAACCCACGATTTGTTTCAATTAGATCCTCAGTTAAATAATATCTTAAAGTTAGTGCAATGTTTACCATACGGACTTTATTTCCATGCTCGAATGACTAATTTCTAGTAAAATAATCATAATATGTGAATCACTACGACCGGAATCTACGAGACGAAGGGTAAGTAAAGTTACTTGCAACTACCAAAAAATAAAAAATAAAATCAATGACTTTCTTCTTTTTATGATGTTTTAATAAGAATAGATTTTTTTTGTAAAAGGTACTACGGTTCATTGAAAAGCTTTCACATGAAATTTCTATGGGACAACCGTAAATAAATTTGACCTGATTATGATTTCAATGCAGCTCCTGTTGCATCTCATCTCATGTTTTCATATAAAAAAGCAACCATTTCTACTTTTAAGGTTGCTTAATAGGGGCTCGTGATGACGTCAAAGCACCTAATTGGTACCGGTGCGTTTGTAGGTAACTCCAAAGAGTGAAAACTCTAAAATCGTGCTTGAAATTGTTTTGGGGTTTAGGGGCATGAAAATAATTAATCGATAATAATATCCCAAATTGGACCACTATAGTTCCTGACATTAAAAAGGCATATTATATTTCAGAAGATAGTTTCCTAAAAAATTGGAAGAAAAAACATTCTGATAGCACGTTTCTTTCGCCTGCCTTCTAACCAGGTTCGGGCCACTTAGACACGGCTCAGGTTTCAACCCTTATTAAAATATTCATCCCCAATTTGAAAATTACCCGAATATTGATTGATAATTAGTCATACCTGAATGGAACAGGTACCGTTATGGGGTAGCTAACTAAGGCGTCATGCAGGGTGAAAAAGGCACCGCTACCTTTGAGCTACCGACTCCACGTCACTCAGAGACCCCGTTTGCAAATTTAACCACAAAAGAAACCGCAAACCTTAAACCTGATCTATTTATTTCCAAAAGGAATTTTTTAATGATGTAGGAATTTGCGGCTTCAGGGTGGATTGTACCAGTTCTTAAAGTCTACTATAAAGGCCCCTAAAAGTTGACTATAGCGTTACCCGCCCAAAAAGAAAAGTTGGCGCTTTTCACAATCCTGCCAATAGCGGCAACGTAAACCTTCAATGTTGCTCTTCTATGGGGCTACCTGGGCTTTATTCGCTGGGGGAAACTCAAACGGTCGGGGGTGATAGTGACCAAATCAGCCCTTAAGTACAGATGTCAAGAAAGGCGGCCCCCTGTATGCCACAAGGACCTGGCCCTCCCTCGGAAAATGTAATTTGCAAATATGACAGTAGGTATCCAGGTTTGGACATTCTATACTTCGGACCTACGTATTCGAACCCAGGTTTTTGGGCACATGGGCTACGTAGGTGGTCCTATCCGGTTGATTAGGCCTGACTGCTAATCTTGCACAGGTAGCTTGACGGTTCTTTGCACGCTTCCTTCTTCATTTGTTACTTTTGTCAGTTGGGTAATCAAAGTCCATTTAACAACTCGTTTATCATTTTCCCTTTCAGCCTAGCACCCTTTTGGCCCGCTTCATTACGTACCCCTCCATCCGCAATCAAAGGCGATACAACTCTATTTTCATTTCGACAAGATGGCAAAATTTATAAACCTCTGAACTGACGGTGAGGTTGTGGTTGAGGGACCAAGAAACGAAAAACTTCCAACAAATTTTTTGGAAGTCGTAGGTAAGGGAGCACCGTAGTATAGTGGTTTTAAATGTCGGCCTATATAATAATAACATTAAATTCTCCCAGGGAGCGATGATGGCCATGGTGTGGAAAAACTGCAGAGGGATTGGTTTGTTCGGGAGTGATTATGTCATCATCACATTTGGAAGTTTACCTAAAACTAAGAAAATAACCCAAACCAAGACCACCAACCAGAAGAGACAGCAAATGAAGAGCCAGTTCCTCAGAGTCTGAAGAGTGGTGACCATGGAAACCAGTGATTAGGACGCCGCCGCCCCGACAAACAAACAAATCTGTGTGGTCCGCCGAAAAAGAATTGCCAAACTCATTCAGAAAACAAACACCGCTGACCAATAGGGTGCAAGTCACTTCCCTGTCATTACCGCCATATTATAAGGGCGTCTACGCAGTCGTGTTTGTTTACGTTTTTTCTGCGCATTTTAGGAAGAAACTATTGGATGTTCTGAAATGTAAAGTCTTTTTCATCGCCGAAATTATCAGGCTGATCTTTTTCAACAAAAACCCGAAATTAACCGACCGTAAAATCACCACACAGTCTGTTAATTTCGACCGTTAAAAAGACATGTTATATTTCAGAACATTGAAATATCCAATATGTATTCTCATAAAATGTGCAAAGAAAAACGTAAACAAATCGCTTCTTATTCTTTTCAGTTTGTGAGGAAATGGTTTGTAGAAGCTCAGTGAAAGAAAAAGTAGGCGTCGCACAGCATGCGTATTGTCTTTAGTCGCCATTACAGTAAGTACCCATTCGCTTAATAATTGTCTAGCCATTGTAACGGAACGTCAGTATCTTGTATTCTTCTTCTCCGATGATTGTACGTTCAAGCAGTTTGACGGTTGTTATTGTGCGTGCACTCTGACCTGTACAGGTAGGTACCTAAGTACCTGAGGGTGATGAGGGTGCACATTTCCCACGCTTCAGTGCTACCAGCCTTTTTGGCCCTAAACAATTCCCATACACATACCTACATGCCACAAGAGATGAATAATCACATTTCGTGTCTGCATCGCTTCTCGAGGTGTAAGTTGTACCTTAATTAAGGCTTTAAAAACGTAAGTGGCAACAGAATGGGTATTAATGACAACTTTCTGATTTTTCTTCTGAAATATAATACATGAGTTTACAGCCTCGTCAGCTGGGTGGTCTACATAGCTGTCTTTAGACAGCGGTACCACAAGAGTAAGAAGTTGCCGAAAGTACGCAGAAAAAAGTTTTATAGGAGGAAAAAAAATAAAGAAGAAGAAACAAACCACCTTTAAAGGAGAAGAAAATAAAAAATATTTAGTCACCACTGATCAAGCGATAGGCTGGTTGAAGATGAACTTGTTGTAGAGATCGAGAGCCCAGACGGGCTGGTCAGTGGGCACCATGTGCCCCGCATTGCGCACCAACACCTCCGTGAAGTCACCCGCGGACTTGGCGTAACCTGCGATGTCACCGTCCACCCGCCATACTTTCCGCGACGCCGCACGGTACTCATTACTACGGCTCCACTCCAGTTTCTATAACAGAAAAAGGCCGAACCCCAGACTTTTAGCACCGTGGAGGCTTTTATCACCGGACTTACCGGCTGAAGTAACTGCGACATTAGTGGCGGTGTAAGAATCCTTTAAAATAGTTAAAATCAATTAATACTTTTGAAGTGAAGTTGTAGATACTTACGGGAAGGTAGCCTTCAGTGAGGGAATAAGCGACGATGATGTCCAGCTGCCCGTTGTAGATGAGAACTCTGTAGTTGTCGAGGAGAACTTCCAGCCAGGGCCTCACAGAACGAGTGATGTCCGCGTACAGGGCGCTGTACACAAGGTTGTCCGTACCGTGCCAGGTTGCATTCCCGACGTGGAGAGCTTCACGGACCTTGAATGGGAATGAGAATGTTTCATTTGATATCCAGCCACTCTAATATACCTACCTTCAGACGGAATTCTGAACCTCCACTTATTGGGAGATAAAGCGTTGCTAACTTCGACAGAGTCCAGCGGCTGGGATCCAAGTCATGTTATCAAAAAGACTAGACCAGTTTATAATTTTGACTTTGAGACCTGACCTGCAGTAGGAGAGAAAACGAAGTTGCGTGTCTAACTAAAAGACACTCACTCAAACGGAATGTAACAAACCTCTCTGCGAGTGACGAACTCATCCACATCGGCTTCAGGTTCTCCCTGAGCGTACAGGAAGTTGTAAAGAGACGAGAAACCGGACGAACTGCCGAGCAGATTCCCCAAAAGGTAGTTCCACTCATCGGTGGCCTCTTCGTTTTGGCCCTTGCTGATGTACTGACGAGCAGCTTCTTCATGTTCAGCAATCTGTGCTCGCTGGCGATCATCAACAATTCCTAGTTGGTACGCGAGGTCCGAGTACAAAAGCTGGTTTTCGGGATCTGTCCAGCCGTTGCCAATTGCAAGACCTGCAGTGAAGTTAATGGCTGTTATACTTTGAAGACTATAAGCACACAACCCATCGCTTAGCTGAGATAGCTAAGGTTTTATTAATTAGTGAGTAGATATTTAAAAGTGAAATTTACCTTTTAGGTTGATGCTTGAGTTGCTGGTATGGATTGTGTAGGCTACAGCGGGTACATAGTGTCCTCCAAATGACTCCCCAGTGACGAAGAAGTCGTTCGTCTTATATTCGGGGAAGACCTCGAAGAATTGCTCCAGGGCGTTGACAACGTCCCTACCCACTTGGGTCTGTTCAGTAGCGTAGCAGGACTGGCGACCAGTATAACTGTAGCCTGTTCCTACGGGGTTGTCTATGAAAATCACGGAAGAGTTTCGGTTCCATGAGTATTCTCGAAGCTCTAGCTCTCCATTCAGGTTAAGATTGTACGGCCCAAGCTCAGTGA
Organism: Mesopsocus fuscifrons; assembly: GCA_950004255.1. Lineage (NCBI taxonomy): Eukaryota > Metazoa > Arthropoda > Insecta > Psocodea > Mesopsocidae > Mesopsocus > Mesopsocus fuscifrons. Next base: position 21,928,671 of record OX465375.1, read on the forward strand.
GGAGTCCGAAGAACGACGTAGACCCAGGTCCTCCTTGAAGCCAAATAGAGACGGGGTCCTTCGAGGGGTCGTTCTGGGATGGGAAGAACCAAAAGAAGAGGTTAGAGTCACACCCTTCGTCAACTGTGAAAAAGCCGGCGTAGCTGGTTATGTTCGGACTCAGTCCAGTAACTAAGGACAAACTCTTCGCCTCGCGAGCCTTTCCTGCTTTAATGTATTGCGTAAACATCATCTTAGGACCTGCATCATCCTTGAAGTAGACATCCCTTCCCTTCGGGTAGGGGTTGAAGGCCGAGGCGGCCGCCACGCACAACAAGAGAAGTGCAATCCACGCCATGTTAATTGCAAAACTGTTGTCTTTGTTGCGAAAGTCTTGTTATAAACGATGTCTTATCTGCCCTAGACTTCTATTGTTTGTGTGGTGTGATCGGAATTGAGTTACAGCACACACAATGACCCAGCTTAATTTCTTATCCAAATAGATTAGGCATGTAAATTGAGCCAATGTTCGGATCACCTAGGTGAAGGTGCTTGTTTTGGCTAATATTTTCGGTAACAGGAAAGATTTCCCAATATACCACTATAGCCATGACCCACTGTTCCTACATGGGATTAAAATTTGAGAGCCTTCTGAAAGTCAGCGAATTTATCGGAGACCTCATGAGCAATGTAATCGCAAATTAACCGATCCTTTAACAATGAAACCAATTTTCCCTGATAAAGTGGTTCTTATCGTCATTGAAGTGCACTTCACCTCTGAGCTGAAATTATACTTAATATGTAGCGATATATCAAGAACTGCCAAACGGTAGACACATCAAGTCTGAGACTTGGTCAGGATGGGTTACTTTCACGGAAACATGCTTTGGGTGGTCCTTCTGAATGCTGTTCTTGTTTCTTCAGCACACTTCATCAATCCCTACCCCAAAGGTAAGCGACATACGTTTGAAGGCGATGCTGCTGGGAAGATCCTGCTCCTGACTCCGTACCTGAAGGCAGGCAAAGCTTCTGAAGCTCGGTCATTATCTCTGGTGACGGGATTGGAGCCCAACATGACCAGCTATGCCGGCTTCCTGACTGTCGACGAGGAATGTGACTCCAACCTCTTCTTCTGGTACTTCCCCTCTCAGAATGACCCTCTCAAGGATCCTGTCTCGGTGTGGCTGCAAGGAGGACCCGGTTCTACATCTTTCTTTGGACTTTTGACCGAGAACGGCCCCTACAACTTAAGGCTGGATGGCACGCTGGAACGTCGTGAATATTCATGGAACAGAAATTCTTCGATGATCTACATCGACAATCCTGTTGGTACCGGTTACAGTTATACTGGAAGTTATTCGTGCTTCGCCAGCGACGAGATCCAAGTAGGACAGAACCTCCTGTCCGGTCTGGAGCAGTTTTTTGAGGTTTTCCCTGAGATAAGCAAGAACCCTCTATTCCTCACTGGTGAGTCCTACGCTGGGAAGTACATTCCTGCGGCAGCTTATGCCATTCTCAAGGCAAATACCAGTTTGAACTTGGAAGGAATAATGATCGGGAACGGTTTGGTGGACCCTGTCAATCAGCAGAACTACTCAGCGTACGCTTACCAACTCGGTTTCATTGACACTCCACAAAGGGCTGAATTGGCATTCTGGGAGGAGATGTGCCGAGATGCGATTAACAGCGGCAACTATCAACTGGGGTCCTACCTCATGAACCAAGTCTTGGGCGTTCTCTCGGACTTTTCTGAAGTGGAATCCTTGTACAACTTCCTGGGAGCTGAGCCCGAAGCGGACGTTGACTCTTTCGTGACTCAAACCAAGGCTAGTACCTATGTAATTAATTTTAAAATATGCGATCAACAGCGTTTCATTCAGTACCTATTTGAGACCTTACACCATTACTATATTGCTTGTTTTATTATGTTCAGGTTCGAGCAGCTCTGAACGTCGGAAACGCAACTTGGAATGATGGGGGAGATGTTTACGCTCGTCTGTCCGATGATATCCCCATGTCAGTTCGACCATGGTTACAGGAGTTGCTTGAGAACTATCGTGTCCTCATTTTCAATGGACAACTCGACATAATTGTAGCATACCCACTTACTGTCAACTACTTACAGGTGAGTAAAGTGACGTCTGTTAGTTGCTGTGATGTAGGGTTCAATTTCCCCGGCTGTAGTCAAATATCTCCCAAATTTGTATCCTTAATTCGGTAAAGTAATTGTGACTTTTGTGCAGAAACTGGAGTGGAGCCGCGCTGAAGAGTACCGTGTAGCGTCGCGGCGAGTATGGCGGGTAGGCGGTGAAGTCGCAGGTTACGCCAAGTCCGTGGGTAACTTTACAGAGGTGATGGTGCGCAATGCGGGGCACATGGTGCCCACTGACCAGCCGGTCTGGGCTCTCAATCTCTACAACAAGTTCATCTACAACCAACCCATCGCTTAGTCAGTACACATTTTCTGGAGTGACGAAGTAAATTATTATTTTTATTTACTCTTCTAGTGTCCTTTTAGTTTTTCTTATCCTTCTCTATTGGTAGTTTGTCATATTCTAGTTTACCTGAAAATCTCCCCCATCACAATATATAGATTGCTTGGAAGTGATAACACTTCGATAACTGCGTGTAGTCAAAATTGAGAGTGGGAATGCTTTTTAGGTAACAACATAACAATGAGCATTATTTCCTGCTGATAAATAGCTCATATCGCTATAACACTTCAGCTCAGTGATAAATATTGCATTGCGACATCTCTAGTCACACACTAGATTTGACAGTTGGGCAGGATGGGCTTGTTTCGGGGAAACATGTTTTGGGTGGTATTTCTTAGGGCGGTGCTGATTTCTTCCGCCCACTTCATCAATCCCTACCCCAAAGCCAAGGAACACAAGTTTGAAGGGGACGCTGCTGGGAAAACTCTGGTCCTGACTCCGTACCTGAAGGCAGGCAAAGCTTCTGAAGCTAGGTCGTTATCTCTGGTGACGGGCTTGGAGCCCAACATGACCAGCTATGCCGGCTTCCTGACTGTCGATGAGGAATGTGACTCCAACCTCTTTTTCTGGTACTTCCCGTCTCAGAATGACCCTCTCAAGGATCCTGTCTCGGTGTGGCTGCAAGGAGGACCCGGTTCTACATCTTTCTTTGGACTTCTGACCGAGAACGGCCCCTACAACTTAAGGCTAGACGGCACGCTCGAACGACGGGAATATTCATGGAACAGAAATTCTTCAATGATTTACATCGATAATCCAGTTGGTACCGGATACAGTTATACCGGAAGTCGTGCGTGTTACGCCAATGACGAGACGCAAGTGGGACAGAACCTTCTTTCCGGTCTAGAACAGTTTTTCGAAGTTTTCCCTGAAATAAGCAAGAACCCTCTGTTCCTCACGGGTGAGTCATACGCAGGGAAGTACATTCCTGCTCTAGCTTATACCATTCTCAAGGCAAATACGAGTTTGAAGTTGGAAGGAATAATGATCGGGAACGGTTTGGTGGACCCTGTCAATCAGCAGAACTACTCTGCGTATACGTACCAACTTGGCTTGATTGACGCTGTCAGGCGAGACGATTTAGCTTTCCTTGAAGAGGTCACACGTCAAGCTATCAATGCTGGCCGCTATGAATTAGCGTCTTACTTGATGAACCAGGTGTTGGGCCAACTTTACACATATTCAGAAGTGGAGTCCTTCTACAACTTCCTGGGAGCCGAGCCTGAAGCAGACATTGACTCTTTCGTGATTCAAGCCAAGGTAATTAAACTCAAACATTTCTGCTTAGTAAAATAAAGCAGTATTACTATCATTCTACTTTACTAAATATTATTTAGTAGGTTCGAGCCGCTCTGAACGTTGGAAACGCAACTTGGCACGACGGGTTCCAAGTTTCTACGCACCTGAATAACGACATTCCCGTCTCCGTTCGACCATGGCTAGAGGAGTTGCTGGAGAACTATCGCGTTCTTATTTTCAACGGGCAACTCGACATTATTGTAGCATACCCGCTCACTGTCAGCTACCTGCAGGTGGGTGCATACGTCTCTAAGTAGATATTGGTATTGGTACTCTGATACTTGAATTTTACGACATTAGGAAACGGAACGACTGAGGGAGCGTCCTCTTAGAAACATCAAGGCCCGTTTCATCATTTGGTAACTTACATTTATGCAGAAACTGGAGTGGAGTGGCGCTGAAGAGTACCGTGCAGCTCCGCGGCGAGTATGGCGGGTAGGCGGTGACATCGCAGGTTACGCCAAGTCCGCGGGTGACTTCACGGAGGTGTTGGTGCGCAATGCGGGGCACATGGTGCCCACTGACCAGCCCGTCTGGGCTCTCGATCTCTACAACAAGTTCATCTTTAACCAACCCATCGGTGATCCTTTCCAGCATTAAAACATGTATTCTCACTGAAACTCAAACACAGTATCCAATACAATAATTGTTGTTGTTAACGCTGAGTTGTACCAATGATGCCCTGACATCCCGTCGATTCTACTATGTAGTTTGGTATTAATGGGGCTCTGTTGTATTCACCCAGACTCAAACCTCGGTGTTCCCTGTAACAACTAATAGAAGTTCAAGTAGTTAACATAAAATTAGACCCATAAGCACAGAGGAGTCACCTATATTGATACAATATAATACAAACATTTATAAATAAAGAGTATTTAGTAACTGGACTCTCTCTGTTTGATTACTGCTTGTACACATTTCGCCATAGTCGGAGATGCCCTGCTTATCGTATCAGTCATAAAGAAGTCTTCTAATTTCTTCTGCTTCACATCCAAAGTTCCAGACAAGTTTCCTTTTAGCCCCTGAAAAAAAGAACAGTCATCAGCATCAGTGATAGTAAGAGGACCCGGATCTAACGCCGACCCGTTGAGATTTTTGTAACCAAATCACCCCCTTGTGAACAGAGATCACGACCCTTCCAGGGTTGTAGCTCCATGAATTTACCTCAGAGAGTTGCGAGGCCTGTGCAAAGTAGTTAGCGCCTTCCACGGTGCCGTATCTCGTCAGGCTCGGAGCCACCTGGTCCAGACGATTTCGCACTTCATTCAGGTTGTCGTAGGGCAGCTTCTTGCCAATTACCTGAGAACAGAAGGAAAGTAAGGAAATAGAGCTGATGTAGGGGTAAGGGGTAAAAATTAATAATAAATGTCATCCCAAACGTTCATCTGGCTTCGGACAACATTTTCTATAATTATCTGCGCCTTCGGGTCAATCGTATGTGCAGTAAGCATAAACAGGTCCGTGGGGCATTTAAAACGCATACATACCTCAGACAAAGCACGGAGGATTTTCCAGTCTTCACGGGCCAGCCCGGGAGGAGTGACAGCCGGCAGAGTTTCCTGCGCCCTGCCCTCTGTATTCACATACGTCGCTTGCTTCTCAGTGTAGGCTGCTCCAGGCAAAATCACGTCAGCAATCGAAGCTCCAGCGTCACCATGGTGTCCTGAAACATTAACTTAAGTTAAGAATGTACACTCAATCGTCTCACAGCAGAATGATTTTTCATTCCATTTATGGAGGACACTCTTGGATATGCCAACGTTCTAAAATATAACGTCCTTCTAACGTCAGACACTAGTAGGCTAAAATGTAATTTTACGATGGAGTAACATCGAAAAACTTTTATCACACGATTGTTTGTTATAGATAGGTATGTCACTAACTGAAATTTCAAGGCTGTACGGCCTTACCTTGGTAGATGACAGTTGCGTCAGGTGGGAGGTCACTGCGGGTGATGGTTCCTTCATCGGCGCCCAGCAGGATCAGAACCTGGGGGGGATTATCCCGGATATCGGCAACACCTGCGCGGTAGCCCAGGTCCAGTGCCGCCACCTGCGACGCCACTTTGTGGAGGACGTTCAACACGCGCCAGTTCGGAGCGTCCTACAAATCAAACATGTATCATCAACTTCAGGATTAATAATTAAGTGTGACTCTTCAATTCATACAAAATAGATAGTCTCCACGGCGACTTGGTGATACTTAGACATTTTTAAAAACGGAAAATAAACTTGGCACTTGTATCACAGTCGAACATTTTCCTTAAAAAAAAAGGAAGCCAAATTATTCTACTGCCACGTGTTGCACGATTGTGTATTAACTCTAAATATAAAAAATAAAAAAAATAGCATACCTTGATATTGACGGAAAGCTTTCTCGCGAGCTGCTGAACGGAGGCCAAGATGGCAGCTCCGTCAGGCCGCTGCAACTGATCTGCTCCCAGCACGATCAGCGGCCTCTTGGCGCTGGACAGCCGGCTCCAGAAACTTCCCCGACCTTCCGACAGGTCACTCAGAACCTAAACATTGGAACAGTCATCAAATTACTTCGCTAAAGTAATCACCCTGGGGCTGATGCGGCCATTTTGCAATATTGAACTATTTCCGTTATTTTTCTTCGAAATCTACCTAAAAGAAGGTGGCCGAACTAGTCCCACTCTCCTCTGCACGATGGGGACCTACAGGTTTTAGGAGGATTCCTTACCATAGCCTCAATTCAGAAAAATTTTGATAGCATCGGAATGGCCGTCTCTGTGTTCTTCTAAAGACAACTATGTAGTCATAGTAGACCATCCGCTATCTAGAATGTCAACGAACAGGAATTACCTTCAGATCTTCACCAAGGTGTTGATACTCGTACGTGAGGTCCACTTTGGGGCCCAGCAAAGCTACATCCGTCTCGTTGTGGATATAACTTTTGCGAATTCTCGAGTTAAAGAGGGGGGCTTCGAATCGGGGGTTGGTACCAATCAGCACAATCAAATCTGCTTCCTCCACCCCTACAAACATCAACCACAAAAGAGATTAAGACGGAGTATACATCTGCTATTTGCTTGTACGTTTTTTCCGACTATGTTCTGAATGTTCTGAAATATAATATCATTTTAATATTCAAAGCTGACTGGATACGTATGTTGTAATTTTCTTTCCGAACATTTAACTATCCAACATTAGCCAACTTATGAGTCTATAGTTAGACTTGTCAGTCAATAGCAAGAGGCTACTTTGGAAGATAGTCGTGTCAGACAAAATTAAATCAAGAAAAACGTTTTACAGTTCTAAGAAAACTACCACGAAAGATGACAACAGAAAAATTGCATAAAGAATAATTTGAGCGTGTATCTGAGCCGTTGGAATAGCGTTTATGGGAAAACTGCTGGATATTTAACGTAGTAACGCAATAATAAACCTGGTGTTGACGTTAAAAAGACGTATTATATCGGGGGGAAAAAAAATCCCGCGATTTCATCAGTAACGTGTCAGTAAGAAACGTCACCAAACAGCACGGTGTTTCCAGACCTAAGCAGACAACTGACCAGAAATGGTGTTGTTGAGGATATAGCTGGACCGAAGGTCAGTTCCAGCTCCATCTGACGGGAATCCGCTCTCCGTGCAAACTAGCTCCGATCCCACGCGATTCACCAAATCCTTCAGCGCGACTAGTGATTCCGCGTCAACAAGCCCACCAGCTATCTGCAATTGCAATCCAAACGTTAAATACAATTTTATGAGCGAACTGTTGGATATTGTGATTCTACGATCAAGTACGTAGGTAATTTTTGGCACTTCATTTGCGAAAGAAACATATTTATCTAGTTACTCACTTTAAAAAGGAAACATATTTCAAAGCAATTAAATATCCAAAAGTGCCCTCGGAAAAGCGTCACTAAAAACTTCAACAAAACAGCATTGTCTTGATTGATAAGGTGACTCACCGCAGCTACCCTTGGGCCGGCAGCTACCAGTTTCCTCGCTGCAGCTACCAGCGCATCCTCCCAATCTACAGGCTTGAGCTCTCCGTCAAAGCGGACCATAGGCGTGATCAGGCGCTGCAGCTTCAGCCCGTCACACGCGAACCGTGACTTGTCTGACAGCCATTCCTCGTTAATATCCTGCGACACAACAGTAACCATTAGCACCCAGGATCTAGTCCAAACATTTCAAGATTTTTTTTTGAATCTTGCCAGGCTCTGGGCCAACCTAGCTCCGATTGGTACTGTCTGGGGGAAAACTTGATAGTTGGTGTTATTCCAACCAAATCACTCCTTTGAGTACTGAGGTCCAACTTACCTCATTGAGTTTCGGCAAAATCCTGAGCACTTCGCCAGTTCTTGTGCTGACGACGATGTTGCTGCCCAGTGCGTCGAGTACGTCCACACTTTCCGTCTTACGGGTCTCCCATGGGCGGGCACGGAAGGCGTAGGGTTTGGACGTGAGCGCTCCCACCGGGCAAAGATCAATCACATTCCCGGAGAGTTCAGACAGGAACATCTTCTCTACGTAGGTACCGACCTGGCAAAAGAGGAAAAAAACTTTGACTGCCGATCAGTGACTGTTTTAATAATTGAATTTTTAATAAATGGTGAAAAAATGACTTGACTAGTCAATCACAGTATTTTCAATAGTCTTGTTAATTGTATTGTTACCTGCATGTCAGCGCCTCGGCCGGTTGTGCCCAAATCATCAATCCCCGCTACTTCAGATGCAAACCGGATGCAGCGAGTACAATGAATGCACCGCGTCATTACTGTCTTGATGAGAGGTCCAATATCTTTATCCTCGACAGCACTGAAAACGTTGAAAAAACAAGTCAGACATGTAAAAAGAAAATAATCATCACATCTGCAGATATTATTTATTTGTTCTGAAAAAATGTGAAAAGTGAACTTTTAGGGTACACTATAGTAGACTTTAGTAACTGTTGAAATCCACCATTAAGGTTAACTAAACAACCTGTTTGTTTACTTATTTTCCGACCATTAGCTCAGAGTAGTTGTTACCGCTTTCCGGAGAAGTGGATATCCGTGAATCGGCTGCGGTCGCTCCCGAAGGCCATGCTCTGGTCCTGAAGATCACACTCACCCCCCTGATCGCAGATGGGGCAGTCCAGGGGATGATTCACCAGGAGGAACTCCATCACCCCTTCCCGAGCCTTTCGCGTCATGTCCGAGTTGGTCTTGATGCGCCAACCTTTCATGACGGGCATGGCACAGGCCGCCACAGGCTAAGATCAAATTCATCACACTAGAGCACAATACAGGTATAACTTACAGCACGAACAAGTGGCCACAGTGGCTGCCAGATTATTACTACACTTCGAAAAGGCTCAGGGTGCCTCGAGTTTTGCCAGCCTTTCATTGGCAGAAACTCTTGTTCATTTGTCTTTCCGTTGCACATATTAATCGAATATTCACATTAAAGTACCATACGGTTAATTCTGCTGCCACGTCTGTATACTCCCGAACAGATAACTCACCTTTGGGGATTTTTCTACCTCCACGAGGCACATCCTGCAGTTTCCGGCAATAGCGAGGCGCTCATGGTAGCAAAACCGTGGAATTTCAACTCCGACAAGAGCAGCAGCCTGAAACAATCATCCACATAATATGAGCTACGAAGCAAGGGGACCCAGGTCCTATTCCAAACTAGTCGAAACTTTTTCTGGTCGAACGTGACTGACCAAGTCACCCCCTTGTGAACAGAGGTCACCTATATTCCGCTAGGCCCTGGCCCTCTTAGGGTTGTACCGCCACGGAGACGTAATTCAGTATTCATACTTTATTAGATCTACAAATATTACACAAATTAGTATGTACCTGTAGAACTGTCGTTCCTGGATCCACCAGAACAGGTTTGTCATCAACGAAAACTTCAATTTTCTCCGGAGCCTTGGTCGCTGTGCCTCTAACGATGCAGGACGTCAGCTGTGTGCCCAGAGCACGATAGATCGGGATGGTTGACGGTAGACGTAACATATTGGTACCTAAAAATTACCAATCAATAAACAGATAGGTAATAAGGGAGAAAAATATTACAAGTTACTTGAGGGAAACTACTCTGTGTAGATAGTCGATATGACGTCAATTTTACATGGAAATCTTTGAGTTCGTAACTTTTACACCGGAAAGACGTGTCTTAAAACTTATAAGAAATGTCTAAATAACAAAAAATACAGAAATAATTACCTTTTCAAGATCAAAATTAAATTCACAGGTCAAACATGTTACGCGAATTTTAAAAATACAAGAGCAGACGACGCTTCCTTTACCGAGGTTGACCAACATTTTAAATCGAAAAAAATATTTTGGACATTTTCAAAAAATTTAGCAATTTATAACATTTTTATTATAAAAAATATTTTAAATTATAATTTTAATTTTAAAAGTAATTGAAGTTTTGGAAATGAGCTAGAAAGTTTTTAGGGAAATTTCATTCTTCATGCTCGTGTGAGGGGAAAAACTAAATTTCCCTTTCTTGTTGCAACTTGGCAAGTAGCCCTCGCGTTTGAAAAATATCTAATTTATTAGAAAATAATTAGTAACGCAGTTAAAATGGTTATTGCTGACGTCAAAACCGAAAAGGGTGTCAAGGACCTCAATGCCCTTTTGCAGGATAAAAGTTATTTGTCGGGGTAAGCAAAGTAAATAAGGGTTTTAGGTTATTTCGTTATATGCCAGCATGTGGTTTGTTCAGCTGGGCAACTAAGGAAAAGTCTGTACGACTTCTGTGACATGGTCGTTATTAAGTTTGTGACGTTTGTGTTGGTCCGGGTCCGGAGCTGACAGGCGATCCTATGGAGGTCACACCGGTATAGTTTTCTGAGGTGTACTCTCCGGTGGTCTCGATGCTTGTCTGAGAGCCAGGTCACACCGGTTCGATGCGATTTCTATCCAAGTTTTTCTCATCGGCATTTGCCTTTTTTCCGTAGGTATCAGCCTTCGCAGGACGACGTGAACATATTTACCGCTCTAGCAAAAGCCCCCGGCTCGGATAACCCCCACGCACTTAGGTGGTACAACCACATCAAATCGTACAGTCCCGACGAACGAAAAAAGTTCCCTGCGGGTTCTGGCATCGCTCCCCAAGCCGCCAGCAAACCTAATCCGTCCGCTCCTCCCAAACCTGCTGCTGATGACGATGACGACGTCGACCTATTCGGCTCCGACGAGGAGGATGTAAGTAGTACCTACCTAATAAGAACAGCAGTTACGTCTCCATCTACGCACGCACGCTTTATGACAAAAAACTATTGTTCTGAAATATAATACCTAAACAGGCTGTATTGCGATTTTTAGTAACAAAAAATCTGTCCGAAATAAACCGATAGTAAAATGACCACATAGCCTGTAAATTTCGACCGTTATAGGTATTATATGATTTCATAACATTTAAATATCCAATAGTATCCTCATAACAGGAAGAAACGTAGAAAACACGACTGCGTAGACACCCTTTACATGGTTGTGAAACTGGTGGCAGCAGAATCATTTTTCTTCCCATTTTTTGAGGAAACTGTTGTATGTTTAAAAGTTCAGAAATGAAATTAACTGGCTGGGTTTTGATTTTACAATCGAGTAATTTTAGACAGATTCTTTATTGGCATAAATCACTTGGTTGTAAAAATAAAATATAGCCAGTGACTTGCTGTTATTAAAGTTAGAAAATCCAGTTTCCTTAAAAAATGGTCGAAATAAAACATAAACAATATGCCTACTAATTTCTATCAGTACTGTGGCAAGATTGTGGTGCACATAGCAATATCTATCGAGATTGGAAGTGTGATAGGTGTAGGTATAGTTGGTCCTTTTTTTTGTTTTTTTTTAATACAAAAAATGGCGCTAGCTACTGGGCTATATCGCCTTTACACAGTCTAGGTGTATTTAAGTGAGGACGTACTTATATAGTATCATACAATTTGATGTCCAGGAGAAAGGTTACGATCGCTGCTATGGTGATTTTCGTAGTGTATAGCTGTGAGAAGTCATCGGGGATGTTGTGACGGCGGCGTTGGGGGGTATAGGTAGGGCAGTAGGAGAGAAGATGACGGATAGTTAGGGGTTCTTGGCATGCACTGCAGGTAGGTGGAGGCGTGCGTTCTAGCAGATGGCCATGCGTTAGTCTGGAATATCCAAGTCGGACTCTTGTCAGCACCACGGAGTCTCGCCGGCTCCAGGGGCCAGGGAATGAGGGAGTTGTGACCTGAGGTTGGAACACTCGTAGTTGTGCTGCTGATCTAATCCATTCCTGTTGCCATGCTTGTGTCATCCATACTTTTGTCTTGGATTTCATGTCAAGTGATGTGGAGAAGCAGCCATCCGTCAGAAGGTGTGCGGTTGCAGTTCGGGCTAAAGTGTCAACTATTTCGTTTCCTGGTATTCCAACATGACCAGGAGTCCAGGCAAGGGTGACGTGCCGTCCTGCTGTTGACAGCTTATGACAGAGGCAGAGGATGCGGTACCCAAGGTCGTGAGACGTAAACAAATCTTGTAGGATGGAGATGGAGCTAAGAGAGTCAGTACAGATAAGAGCGTGGCGGTAGGACGTCTGGTTGGTGAATTCTATGACGCTTTGCCAAATGGCGTACAGCTCGGCCGTGAAAATGCTTGCAGTAGGGGGAAGTGACCAGCAACGACTAGTCGACGTTGCCATTATGGCGCAGGCAGTCCCTGTAGAGGTTTTCGAGCCGTCTGTGTAGTACAGACGTGAGTTTGGATAATCCGAAAGGATCGCCTGGAAGGTAGCTCGGAGCACACAGTCGGGTACGGTCCCCTTGGCGTGGGTGTGGCAGTCTAATCTTTGCAATGGGGGCGACAATATCCAGGGAGGGGTGTCATAGCTCTGGAGGGGACCAGTTGGAGAGATATCGAGACGTTCGGAGGCCAGGTACTCGAAGTACCGTATATTTGCAGGTCTTGTAACCGTCGGACGATTACGAAAAAGAGTCTGTGACGGATGATTGGCTTGGAATATTCCATAATTGATATGTAGTGTTAGTGACCGCACTTTAAATCCGTAATTCCACAGGATGCGTATGCGTCGGAGGCGCAGTGGTTCGATTCCACATTCCACGTGCAATGCATCGGCGGGAGTGGTACAGAAGGCACCACAGGCAGAACGGAGAGCAGAGGTTTGTACGGCGTCAAGGCATTGCAGGAGTGATACGCGTGCAGAGCTGTACACGATGGCAGCATAATCTAGTCTACTGCGGATCAAGGTTTTGTAGATGCGTAGTAGAATAGATCGGGCTGCTCCCCATTGCAGGGCGCTAAGACAACGGAGGAGATGTAAATGGCGATCGCACGCAGCCTTTATAGCAACTATATGGGGTTTCCAACTTAATCGGCTGTCCAGTGTTAGGCCGAGTAACTTGAAAGTGTCCTTACATTCGATATGCTCGTTGTGCAGAAGTAGCGGCGGTAGCACGTGTGGAGTACGTTTTCTGCAAAAGTGGATAGCTTTCGTTTTCTCCGGGGAAAATCGGAACCCAGAGGTCGTTGCGGATGCGGCGAGGCTATTGATGGCCGCTTGTATGGTCGTGTGCATAATGTCCGATGATTCGTTACCATAAAATATACACAGATCGTCCACATACGCTGAAATCCCGATATCGGGTGGCACTGCCCGCACAAGTTTGTCCATAGCTACTGCAAATAACGTACCACTTAGTGGTGACCCTTGAACGATACCATTCTCTAGGTCACGGCTTGTAGACACGTACCCATTCACTTTGACGCGAAATGATCTTGGAGATAAGTAGGAGAGAAGAAAGGTCATATTTTCCTCACGGAAGCCCCACTCTTGCAGGGTAAGGAGAATTCCGAAGCGCCACGTCAAATCATAAGCCTTCTCGAGATCGAAACTTACTGCTAACGTATGGGAAGATCGACAGAATGACTCTTGCACTACATGTTCCAATTTAACCAAATTGTCGATCGTGCTGCGGTGACGCCGGATAGTTGGTCCTGTCTGCTTATATTGAGTTCTTTTGTTTTGTTCTAGACGGAAGAAGCGGAAAGGATCAAGGAAGAACGTGTAAAGGCATACAACGAAAAGAAATCGAAGAAACCTGTCCTTATTGCCAAGTCTAGTATCATCCTAGATGTTAAACCGTGGGATGATGAGACCGATATGAAGGAAATGGAGGTACGTGCCAAGCATGGCCGGATTTGGACTAATTGCCGCCCTGGGCACGAATAATTTTCCGCCCCCCCCCCCCCCCCCCAAATATTCTTTTTCATTTTCCTATGCACCAGCTTCTAAATATTGATACGAGGCTCATACAGTTATTGAAAACATACTAGCAAGTATCTAATCGAGCGAGCGAGAAGTAATTTTGAGATCCAAAAGTTAGTATAGGGATAAAACACTTATTTATTCATTTGCTTTTTCTAAACCGTGCCAACTGCTTACGGCGCGGCGGACTTCGAGCGAGCGAAGCGAGCGAGAAGAAAATTTGAGATCCAAATAGTTAGAAGGGATAAAACGCTTTTTTATTTATTCATTTACCTTACCTACACCGTGCCAGCCGCTTACAGCGGGCCCGAAATCGAATGGCGAGCGAAGCGAGCGGAAGGAAAATTTTAACAAAAAAGCTAAAGAAATTATGACTTCCTATTTTAAATCTAACATTGGGGCCTCCGGGCCCACAGGCCCCCATCGATATGTAGAAGCCGAGCTGATTGATCGTTGTAGCCACTGTCACTGTCAGACCCTTTATCTTTATTATTCTCTTAGTATTTTTATTTTTTATTTTATTTTTTCTACGTGTCCTTAGTAAAAACTTTTTTTTTGTATGAAGGCGAGATTTTCCGCTCTCCGAAATTTTCCACCCTGGGCAAGTGCCCATAATGCCATTAGGTAAATCCGGCCCTGGTGCCAAGTATAGGTACTACTAAATAGCCCCAATCCAGAACTTCTCCATTGTAAAATCCAAACATAGCGAGTTATCTTCGGGCATTTATAGTATGTTTCAGAACATGTAAGTCTCCTACAGTTCCATCAAAAATTGGTTGAAAATAAACATAAACGAACAGCACAGACAATTTTTGTCGCTAAAAGTGATGTTACTAGTACGGAAGTGGATAACACTGGTAATTGCACGTCCACCAATGGCCGTGGCTGCTCTAAAAGCTAAACATAGTGTGCTATTCGAACGAGGAAACAAACGACTGCGAATAGGACACATGGTTAGCTTTCCCTGGAGAACGAATTCCTTCGAAAGATAGAAATGGTGGTGCGATTACCGTACTAAATGCAGTATGCCGTAGTTACTAGTCTGTGTTTATGTTTTTGCTTACAGAACCAGGTTCGGACGATAGTTAAGGACGGTTTGCTGTGGGGCGCGAGCAAGCTGGTGCCTGTAGGTTACGGCATCAACAAGCTGCAGATCATGTGCGTGGTGGAAGACGACAAAATCTCCGTAGACGAGCTCGTGGAGGACATCCAAGCGTTTGAAGATTTCGTCCAGTCGGTGGACATCGCTGCCTTCAACAAAATTTGAGCTTCCTCTCCCCCATCTTCATATACATTGTCCCCTCGATAAATAATTATATTCGTTTTTTAACGCTCACTTTTTATGGTAATTCTTAATAAATGGGGTACTTACACGGCCACTGGAGGCCGCTCCTAAAGCTAAACATAGTGTGCTTTTCGTAGCCATGTTTTTTTTTTCGCGTATGCTTGACTTAAGTACGAAGGCCGCCATTACAATTTTTACCTAACTATTGAGGCTGCTTTAAAAACTAATTATAGTATGCTGTTAAACTCGAAAAAAATGGCAGCGAATAGCACACTATGTTTCGCTTCTACTGGATAGCTAATATTATCGAACGATAAAAATGGAGTTGCAAGTACCGGTATCGGCGGTATCAATCGAGTACCGAAAATATTGGAGACA
This sequence comes from Mesopsocus fuscifrons, assembly GCA_950004255.1. NCBI lineage: Eukaryota > Metazoa > Arthropoda > Insecta > Psocodea > Mesopsocidae > Mesopsocus > Mesopsocus fuscifrons. The sequence goes on from OX465375.1 coordinate 21,944,339, forward strand.
TAATGGAATAAATGGTCCGGCAAGGATCGCACTTGACTTTCTCGCAATTTGGATGTTGGTCAACCCCCCTCGCAAGGTAACCTACTAGCCCAGGATTCTAAGAATAGGTAGTCACGAAAGGCTACTATTTTAAAATTTTAGGTTGGTCAGAAAATCAGGCCAAACACACCATCGTGATCCCAAAAATATTCCTATTTAAAAGAACGAGACTGTAAAATATAAACAATGGTATAAGATACCTTACTGATGAAGGGGAAGGAAAGAAAGCATGAGCAGCACACACACATAGAACGAAAACGCACTGACTGCAAAGAACGTCCACCCCCGGGACGCGAGCGCGGCTGACTGAGGGGAGTATCGATCGCCAAACTGCGCGGCCCGGGGAAGGTTCGCGCGCTTTCGCCGCGCGCAGTTCTATTATGAATCTTTATTATTTTATCCTTTATGTCTGCCTTATACCTACCAGTGGTACCCAACCTTTTTTTATTCGACGTATTTTTTTAAGGTAAATCTTGCGAACCAGAACACACAAAATTAAAATGTAAATTAGGTACCTAATTAGGTAATAAAAATTATTAATTAATGAATGCACTGCCAGCATGTTATTAATGGTTACCGTATCACGGACGGACGGACATTTTTTAAAAACCAATTATTTTGGACTTGGGGGACCTGCAGGATCACGGGAACCCCAAAATCTCAAAATTGAAATTTTGCACGGTGACATAACTTTCTCAGCCCATGTAAAGTAGGTAGGTATTAGGTACATACGGGCGAGAAAGTAAAATAAAGGGTCCGACAACAGTCGCACTTACTCGCCTCATATTATATATATATATATATATATTTTTTTTTTTTTTGCGGGCGTAATTTTCACTTTATCCAAAATCGGTTGAAAAAGACCCACGAGCATCTACCTATCTGAGATCACTCATACCAAATCTCATGTCTGTCATTTTATTACTGTAGTCCCAAATGCGTTCCGACCATTCAAAAACGTGGTTTCTCATTCTCAACTCATTTTCGACACTTTTTTAACTACAACGGCCGTAATTTTGAAGATAACAAAATTCTGTACAACATATGTTTAAGTTACATAGTTTTACACAAACTTACCAAATTTCATGACAATCGGTCAATAAATGTGAATGGCGCCGAAACGATCGAACTTTGGTCCAGAACGGCCGTAATTTTCAACCAATTCAATTTTAGTTGCAAGTGACCTCGAAGCATCTATTTGTCAACACACTTACCAATTTTCAGTGTTATACCTAGATTGAAAAGTGTACCGTCGGCGCTTGTCCGACTAACCAAAAACACGATTTTTGAATTATTTTGGCGGTTTTTTGACAATAGCGGCCTTAATTTTTGACCAATCAAAAAATCCTTGAAAATGCCCCTCGGCAGTGATTTTAGACAGGTCCATATCATATTTCATCAAAATCGGATGAACGGTATAGGCGCTAGAGCACTGCACGGACTGACGCACTGACGGACGGACAGACTTTTTTCCAGAAACCACTTTTTTGGACTCAGGGGACCCCCAGGATCATGGGAAACCCAAAATCTCAATTTCGAAATTTTGCACGAAAACAATATCCTACCTATATGGCTAGCGAGAAAGTAAAAATAAACCTAGGTACCTACATTTAAATATAAAATCATGATTTTGTAGGAGTGATAAAAAGTTCCATAGTCAAACTATGACAATGTAATAAAGCAAGAAAATCACAGGCGAGTTCGGTACAAAGTAATTCCTACTTTAGGTAGGTTACCTAGGTAACTTTAAGTAAGGCATTTTAGGTACCTTAATACTTATCATCCATGATGTTCAACATTTTCCTCATTATGTCGCCAAACATCTTGGCACCCATGCCGTTGGTTTCTTCGTAACCTTTCATTTCCATCTTGCATTTGTTGAACCAGGTCATGATCCTAGGGTAGGGGGACAGGTCCATACCAGATGCCTGTATTTAACAAAAACATTCATTCGTTATTTGTTTACGTTTTTGCTGCATACCTACTTTATGAGGAAACTATTGGATATTTAAATTTCCTTAGGGTGCGTCCCACCATTCCCAGTTAAAATTAAACTGGAGATTTACCATGTTAAATTTAACTTAAAAGTTAAATTTTACATGGTAAACATAGGACAAAACCTCCAGTTTAATTTTAACTGGGCATGGTGGGACGCACCCTTAACGGCCACCATACATTCTCGACGAACTCCGCCAAAACCACTGTGCGAAAGTAAATATTCGACAAAACTAATGTTTACATTTTAGTACAACCGGAGACTGGTAATTGAAATCTCGTATTGATTGTGTCTACTCTAAAAGCTAAACATAATGTGCCATTTGAACGCGAAACGAACGTGTAAAAGTAGGACACTATGTTTAGCTTTTACAGGAGAAAAGTAGAGAAATGCTGTTGAAATTACCCACTTCCGTAAGTGAAATAAAAATTGCCAAAATGCAACATGGCTACGGTAAATAGTACAAACATTTATCAAGCTTTTCTACTAAATGTGACGATAAAATCATAGGTACTGTTTTAGTCCGAATCGTTGCAAAAAAATATTTCGCGTGAGGTAGTGTTGTGTTTTCGCGATCTGTCAAAAAACATGTGGACTGGTAGTTGACTGTTTAAAATCGCTCCTGTGGGCTTATTACTCCATTTCATGCAAAAATACAACACTATCTCACGACAAAGAGTCTCAGGTTTACATCCCCCTATAAACACTTTCCACACGCCCTGTAACTTCGGAGTAGGGCTTGAAGTACTTAGCATTGCGAACCAAGTACATGTAGTCGAAAATAGCGAATGTATATTCAGCCTTAATGTTTTACGATCGGTTAATTTAGTTCAAGTTGTTCGTTGAAAAAAATCCATCGATTGTAAGATCACCACACAGCCTGTTAATTTCGGCCGTTAAAAAGACATACCTATTGCTTATATTTCAGAATAATTAAGCTATACTTAAGATAGTGTCACTAGTTCAGAATAATTAAGCTATACTTAAGATAGTGTCACTAGTTCAGAATAATTAAGCTATACTTAAGATAGTGTCACTAGTTCAGAATAATTAAGCTATACTTAAGATAGTGTCACTAGTTCAGAATAATTAAGCTATACTTAAGATAGTGTCACTAGTTCAGAATAATTAAGCTATACTTAAGATAGTGTCACTAGTTCAGAATAATTAAGCTATACTTAAGATAGTGTCACTAGTTCAGAATAATTAAGCTATACTTAAGATAGTGTCACTAGTTCAGAATAATTAAGCTATACTTAAGATAGTGTCACTAGTTCAGAATAATTAAGCTATACTTAAGATAGTGTCACTAGTTCAGAATAATTAAGCTATACTTAAGATAGTGTCACTAGTTCAGAATAATTAAGCTATACTTAAGATAGTGTCACTAGTTCAGAATAATTAAGCTATACTTAAGATAGTGTCACTAGTTCAGAATAATTAAGCTATACTTAAGATAGTGTCACTAGTTCGATCCTCCTCACTATCGAAGTTTTTCGGATCAGATCTCCAAAAACCACAATAGGAAAATCTCGGAAAGTCAGGATTAAACCTCATGCTTCACAAATTCATGCAGTGCCTTGATCAATTTAAATCCAATGCTAGTGAATCTCACCTCGGCTGAGGAAATGGTTGCCATAATGGAAAAGTCAGCGATCGTCATTTTGTCCCCCGCCATGTAAGGAGCGTCACCTAAAAATATTTCCAAATAGCCCATCGCTTCTTGCAGCTTCTGGTACGCCATCTTGTCCATCTGTTTCATTCCAGAAAACAGAGGCTCCTGAAAACAAAACAAACAACTGTCGGGTGTTTACATTGGTATAAGAGCAGACAATGACACTGCTCCCCCTAGCTCCCAGCCACAGCAGTCCGTGTGGTGATGATCACCTAGCTGATCACTCCCGAACAAACCAATCCCTCTGCAGTTTTTCCACACCATGGCCATGATCAATCCCTGGGGAGTAACTATACCTAGTTATCTCTGGTATGTGTTCAAGCTGTGGGTAGCAAACGTCGCAGACAGACTTTGGTGGGGACCTACCGTTTAAGGTGAGCTCGAACTCGCAAAGTGGTTAGAAACCACAGAATAAACTTTCGATATTTATTGATCGAAAATTGCGACTTGCGACAACACGGTGGTGGTGCAATGACCAGTCTCTGTCGAGTTTGGATACTTACCATATACGTCTCCACCACTCTCTGGTAGAGGGTTCCAATATCAAAGTAGAGCCTCTGGTTGACGACGCCACGGGCCATCGGATCATTCGGGTAGTAGGCCATTGACATCGCGTATTTCTCTGCCACGTAGCCTAAAATGGCGCGACTCTCGGACAGAACGAAGCCATTATCGACCAGAAGAGGCACCGTATGCTGAGGATTCAGCTGCAATAAACAAATATTAAATACAATACCAACAAACTCATTAATTTAGAATGCAGGGAACTAGGGTGACATTTATCTTGAGTTAGAGCCAGGTGGCTTCCGAACCACCACAGCCTCGATATACCTACCTACCTTTCACTTGACATGGAAAATATTTCAGATGTGAATGCCGATCAGAAAAAGTTTTTGGCATGATCGGGATCGAACCGGTGTAACACGACTCTCAGTATTCGTCTAAAGTCGACCTTTTAGACCACTCGGCTATCGAGGCTGTAGGTAGTCAGAGGTATGGGTATCTAGGTACAGTAGGTTGGTTGGTATACGCCCACATCCTGGCATAGGTACCTACCTACTGCCTGCACGTATGTAGCCATTAGCGTTACGGTCCGGTAGGTATCTGCCTGACTAGTAAGGAAAACCCACAACACTTAAGTATGTATGCGCCTCTCAGGTCCGACTAGCTTGTGTCCTGAGAGGTCCGGGTTCGAGTCCCGGCGTAAGTAATATTTTCAGTTTACGACATGTTTCGGCTACGTACCTTGAGGTACTCTGGAGTCACGTTGTCCCCCTTCTCCAGGTCTAGACGTATCATCTCAGGCTGCATGTTGATGGCTTGGAAGAGCAACATGACGGCTCTGCATGGAGTACTCGCAGGGTTGTAGTACAGCTGCATCTTCTCTCACAATCACCTGCAATTCAAGGAGAAGGACTGTCAATGGTCACACTTCACTTTCTCACCATCAAACTTTACTGAAATCTTTCAAATGGTGGAGGAATATATATTTTTTTTTACTTTCTCGTTTGGTACCAGCAATATGAATCCTGAAAAAGTCATTTTGTAGAGCTAAAAGCCTCCTATAGAAAATTTGTACCTGTAATTTTACAGGCTACAAGTGATAGATGGAGGAATTTTTTTTGTCACTGTTTTGTCGATAACTTCAGTTTCTTCATAACCCCTACAAAAGGTACCTATACCTACAAAGGTGCACACTATTAGATTTCATAAAATTGGTCCAACAAAACTCCTAACAAAGAAGCACTGAAGGAAACTTACCAATCTAAAATAGGGAACCAACAAAAAGACGAAACGAGCTCCGGCAGTGACGGCAGGTGAGTGACGTAGGGACAACTGGTTAAGTAGTTTGGAAATCCATAGTTGACGGAGAATAAATAATACATTCAACCAGGTAGTTTCCTGTCATATCAAATGAGAGGTTAAAGGGCTATAACAATCCAGGAGATAATAGCTAGGTAAATTCTACCGGGGACATCATGCTATTGTCGAGCACGCGATCCCGAGACACTGATCACAGCATAGAATCCGGACTTCGGAACCTAAAATTATGGGCAACTTCATACCCGAGTGGTCTTTAGCGGAACACTGAGAGCTGGGGCACACAGGTTCCATGCCGATCCTATCACTGAGAGCTGGGGCACACAGGTTCCATGCCGATCCTATCACTGAGAGCTGGGGCACACAGGTTCCATGCCGATCCTATCACTGAGAGCTGGGGCACACAGGTTCCATCCCGATCCTATCACTGAGAGCTGGGGCACACAGGTTCCATGCCGATCCTATCACTGAGAGCTGGGGCACACAGGTTCCATCCCGATCCTATCACTGAGAGCTGGGGCACACAGGTTCCATGCCGATCCTATCACTGAGAGCTGGGGCACACAGGTTCCATGCCGATCCTATCACTGAGAGCTGGGGCACACAGGTTCCATGCCGATCCTATCACTGAGAGCTGGGGCACACAGGTTCCATGCCGATCCTATCACTGAGAGCTGGGGCACACAGGTTCCATGCCGATCCTATCACTGAGAGCTGGGGCACACAGGTTCCATGCCGATCCTATCACTGAGAGCTGGGGCACACAGGTTCCATGCCGATCCTATCACTGAGAGCTGGGGCACACAGGTTCCATGCCGATCCTATCAAAGATTTTCTGATCGGCATTCACCTCTGATATGTTCAGCATGTCAACCTAGGTATCAACACGATGGGTGAGGAGCTGGTATTTGATAGTGCTGCCAGCAGAGCACGATCGATAGTTCTTGAAATTCTGAAGTTGCTGGGCTTGCCCCCAGTCCTCCACTGCTAGCAGCGGCTACCTATAGGAGCCCCCCAATCCAAACAAGCGGTACGACACGGTCGGACAAAACTTTACCTGCTTATTTGCGTGATTCCTAGAAATAAACCCTTGGTTAAATGATTGGAGACGGAAAAACTTTTTGACGAAAGGAATGGTCCCAGAATATTCCCCCGAGTACTTAGAGACCCCACACGACGTACTTCGGCAACAACCCAAAACTACCCCCTAAAACAAGGTGGGGTGGTTGGGGAAGCTCGGAAAAACTTTTTTAAAAAATAAATTGTCTCAGAACGTTTCCCCGAGCATTTTGATACCCCACACAACGTACTTTGGAAAGTAACCAAAACTCCCCCCAAAAGGGGGGGGGGGAGGGGTGGTGAAAAAACATTTTGACCAAATAAATTGTCTCATAACGATGTCCCGATCATTTTGAGCCCACACAACCCATATTTCACAAACCACTCAAATCTACCCCCCTTAGGGGGTGGGGTGCTTAGATACGTTCAGAAAAACTTTTTGGCACAAAAAATTAGTTCACAGCGTTCCCCCGAACAGTTTGAGACCCCATAAACCGCACTTTAAAAGTCACTCAAAATTGCCCCCCCCCCCTGGGGGGGGGGGGCTGGAGATAAGCCATATACCATTTGAGACGAGTATGGCGGTTGTCACGCGTCATATCCAGAACTACTCGTAATACCACAAACCACTGATTTCACCCTTTTACAGGTCCAGGGGGGACTTCCCCCCTTTTTTTATAGGCCAGGGAGTTATGCGGGGGTAATGGGTGGTATCATTGGATTCGTAATTTTTTGTTCTATAATAGCCCAAAATTTGATCAAAATCGTTAGAGCCTTTTGAGCAAATATTTTTTTTCTACTTTTTGGGGGAGTTTTGGGGGGGGGGGTAACCCCCTTAATTTTAAAGGGGGGAAACTGGGCCTCCGGATTCTGATTTCTTCCAATTTTAGAAAGGTCACTACCGATTTTGAAGAAAATCGGTTGAAAAGTGTGCCGTCCAGGTCAATGCCACATACATAGCTAGCTACATACATACATACATACACATATACGTACTGACACGGAGTACCTGACCTCTTCTAAAAATTCCTGTGGGCAAACTTTTCGTCGGAGGAAAAAAGTGAGATGGTTTTCATATTCCAAAGGAATGGACGTTTCCGAAACGTATATGCAAGTTTCAGTCCCTTTTGAGGTTTGGGAGCAATGACGGTTCAAAGTTGAGGTTTGCCGAAAATTGGCCCGCACGAATACAATACTTTACCTTACGTATACTCCGTATACAGGTAAAGTAAAAAGTACTTTTTGATTCGCTTGGCCGTTTGATGAAACGTTAGTCTCAAACCCCAAATCAGGTAGGTAGGTACGAGGAACATACCTAAATTAGGTAAGTAGGTACCTTAGTATTAATATTACTCTACTATTAAAAATACCCGAAATTATTTGTCGCACATATTTTGGGTATAACATCCCACTATATTAAAATCCTCTCGGTGTCCCAAAAATGTGTTTGCCACTACAGAGATTCCGCATGTCAAGTTATAATAAACGTAAAATCGCTGAGCCTTAAGAGGCCGTGCAAAAGTTACGAGTTGCGGAACTCTAAGAAAATGGGGTAGTGTAGGGTTTCGGGGTTTCTTTGTGGCTTTTTGCATCTTTCGAGCTACAGTTGATCTGAATAGCTCATTTTATTCCTCATGAAATGCACTACAAGATAAACACAAATTAAACCGTGCCAGCTAACGAAATAAACGACTTTTTGATTGAGGAAAATGATTTTCGGAAATTTTTTTGTTTGTAGCGCTGTTTAGTTTTACAATTTAAACACACGCCAAACCGATAACATTGTAGTTTTTTATACATTTCTTATTCGGAATGAATCAGGCTTTAAGACACAGCAAAGCTTACCCCAAACTATGAAGAAATATCCATTTCTAAGCGCATCATTGACCATCATACGTTGAAAACCACTAAAAAAATTCTACAGAAACTAACATATCACACCGAATTATAAAGATGTACGAAATAAAAAGGTATATTAATGGATGTCATTGTTTAAGCTACAATTTGATATGCAATACATGCATAAAATGTTTTGAGAAAGTACAGAAAAAAAAATATTTAAAAAATAAAAAAATAAACGGATTTATTTTCGGATATTTGATTTCGCGCCATTTCTAGCAGACGCCAAGCGCGGTCAAAGGAAATGCCAAAGGAATTTGGAAACCTTGAATTATATTAAAATAAAAACTACTTATTTAATTTTTTATATTATTTAATTAAATTTAATTAAATAAGGCTACTAAAGATGAAACTATTGAATTTTTGACGATTTAGAAATTAACCTTTCAAAATTTGTCATAGAAAAGTGAGTTTGTTACAGATGACGCAGAGACTATTGGTTATATGGGACTGTGGCTTCCAAACTCAGCTATGTGGTTTTGGTGCAGTGGTTCCAACAGTAGCCTATCATGTGAGGGGGTCAGGGATCAAATACTGGCGGGACTTTTTTTTTTTATTTCATTTTTTCTTTTTCACCGATAAGTAGGTAAGTATATACGGTAAGGAAGTCCTGGCGATCACTCTCTCTATAACAAACACTCACTCCCTATAACGAACATTCCCTCTTTATAATCTACATATCTACAACCTTCTCTTTATAACGATGTCCTAATTTATAAAGAACACTCCCACTTTATAATCTACAACACTCTCTATAACGAACATTCCCACTTTATAATCTACAACTCTCCCTCTATAACGAGGTCTCTCTCTATAACGAATATTACCACTTTATAATCTACAACCTTCTCTTTATAACGAAGTCCTAATCTATAACGAACACTCGCACTTTATAATCTACAACACTCTCTATAACGAGGTGTCTCTCTATAACGAACACCCCCACTTTATAATCTTAAACACTCTCTATAACGAGGTGTCTCTCTATAACGAACACCCCCACTTTATAATCTACAACACTCTCTCTATAAGAGGTGTCTCTCTATAACGAACACCCCCACTTTATAATCTACAACATTCTCTCTATAACAAGGTCCCTCTCTGTAACGAACATTCCCACTTTATAATCTACAACTCTCCCCCTATAACGAGGTCTCTCTCTATAACGAACATTACCATTTTATTATCTACAACCTTCTCTTTATAACGAAGTCCTAATCTATAACGAACACTCGCACTTTATAATCTACAACACTCTTTATAACGAGGTCCCTCTCTATAACGAACATTCCCACTTTATAATCTACAATTCTCCCTCTATAACGAGGTCCCTCTCTATAACGAACATTCCCACTTTATAATCTACAACACTCTCTCTATAACGAGGTGTCTCTCTATAACGAACACCCCCACTTTATAATCTACAACACTCTCTCTATAACAAGGTGTCTCTCTAGAACGAACACCCCCACTTTATAATCTACAACACTCTCTCTATAACGAGGTGTCTCTCTATAACGAACACCCCCACTTTATAATCTACAACATTCTCTCTATAACGAAGTCCCTCTCTATAACGAACACCCCCACATTATAATCTACAACACTCTCTCTATAACGAGGTTTCTCTATAACGAACACCCCCACTTTATAATCTACAACATTCTCTCTATAACGAGGTCCCGCTCTATAACGAACAATCTATAACGAACACTCCCAATTTATAATCTACAACACTCTCTATAACGAGGTCCCTCTCTATAACGAACATTCCCACTTTATAATCTACATCTCTCTCTCTCTATAACGAACATTCCCACATTATAATCTACAATATTCTCTCTATAACGAGGTCCCTCTCTATAACGAACATTACCAGTTTATAATCTACAACACTCTCTATAACGAGGTCCCTCTCTATAACGAACATTACCAATTTATAATCTACAACACTCTCTATAACGAGGTCCCTCTCTATAACGAACACCCCACTTTATAATCTACAATATTCTCTCTATAACGAGGTCCCTCTCTATAACGAACATTACCAATTTATAATCTACAACACTCTCTATAATGAGGTCCCTCTCTATAACGAACATTACCAATTTATAATCTGCAACACTCTCTCTATAACGAGGTCCCTCTCTATAACGAACACCCCCACTTTATAATCTACAACATTCTCTCTATAACGAGGTCGCTCTCTATATCGAACATTCTCTTTAATATGTAACAAACTCTCTATAACGAATATTCTCTATAACAAACACACAGCCTATATAAGTATTTTGATGACCCAATTTTGATGAAATTTGATGTGTACCAGTCTAAGATCATGGCCGCGAGGGATCCTTTTAAGTTTAAAGTATTTTTTGATGGGTAGAATAATTATTCAAAATTCAAGAGCTCAGTTTTCAATCTATAACATTAGGAATTGATAAGTATGTTGGCAAATAGATCTTTGAGGGTTCTTTGGAATAAAATTACAATTAGTAGAAAATTACAGCAGTCTTTGACTGAATTTCGATCGATTTGGCTCCAATCCCAGTTACAGACGGATTATTCTGAAATTTAATTATACTTTTGTTTAAAACAACATTAGGTACTTAAACATTTTTTGTAGAGTAGAATTTCGTAATTACCTATGGCCGTTCTTTTTAAAAAAGTGCTCCAAATGAGAAACCACGTTTGTGAATGGTCGAAACTCGGAACGCATTTTGCAAAATGAATTTTAATAAAATCACAAAAAAAGAACGAAAATTTGATACTGAGTGAGAAGATTAATTGCGGATATTGTAGGACCCTTGATTTTTTTTTTTTTTCTTTTTTTTTTTACTAAAAAGTAGGTAGGTATGGTGAGGTAAATTTGAGCTCTATCGCCGTTCGTTTAATAAAAGTTTAAAGGTCGTCAATCTAGCCGCAGCGCGCCGCGGCTAAATGGACGACCTTCATAGATAATCAAAACAAACCATAAGGCCGAAGGCCCAGGTGTCTAGCCCCACGCAGTGGCGAGGTGAAGAGCAGGCGGAGCCTGCGCTTTAGCTCGTCTATATATTAAAATTGTCTCGACCTAAAATCTTCAAGGGTGGTCAACTATGGCGCTTGGCCCTATGTCAGGTTAGAGTGCGGCAAACCAGTGGTATAGTGTACGATTCCCATAAGCGGACGCAATGTAAGAAAAAGGGGTAGTGTAGGGTTTCGGGGTTTCTTTGTGGCTTTTTGCATCTTTGAAGCTACAGTTGATCTGAATATCTCATTTTACTCCTCATGAAATGCGCTACAAGATGAACACAAACAAAACAGTGCCAGCTAACGAGATAAACGACTTTTTGATTGAGGAAAATGATTTTCGGAAATTTTTTGGTTTGTAGCGCTGTTTAGTTTTACAATTTAAACACACGCCAAACCGATAACATTGTAGTTTTTTATACATTTCTTATTCGGAATGAATCAGGCTTTAAGACAAAGCAAAGTTTACCCCAAACTTTGAAGAAATATCCATTTCTAAGCGCATCATTGACCATCATACGTTGAAAACCACTAAAAAAAAACTACAGAAACTAACATATCACACTGAATTCTAAAGATGAACGAAATAAAAAGGTATATTAATAGATGTCATTGTTTAAGCTACAATTTGATATGCAATACATGCATAAAATGTTTTGAGAAAATACAGAAAAAAAATATTTTAAAAATTAAAATTTATTTTTGGATATTTGAATTTTCGCGCCATCTTGGTCAAAGTAAAAATGCCGTGTCACTAGACTAAGGTCGCAAAGGAATTCGGCAAAATATCAATAAATAATATCAAATAAAAACTATTTAATTTTTTATTTATTATTATTATTTAATTAAAAATATTCTAGATTATGTAATAATATTTTTACCAACACTTGATTTGATCTGTGGTGTATTGTGTTGATGATGGAGCGCCGACAGAGAAATAGCTGACAATCATCAGAATATAAAATTGCTTGAGGTAAGTTGGTCGTTATTTATCATACTATATGTAAATGTATATACCTATTTGAGAATTTTCCCGTGTTAATCTCTCCCTAGGTGGTTGTGGATCTATAAGAAGAATAGTGAAAATAGGAAAGTACAAAAAACTGATTGGATCCAAATCGAACGCTTACAGTATGTATGTTTCTTTCTCTTTTTTCAGATCGCGGTTCAAAGCCAATTTAATATGGAAAATCCTGGAATGGAATGGACTCCGCCATGGCCAAAAACTGTCTCAAATTAAAAGTGTTGGAGCGATCTATTAAAAAGTGGTCATGGTTATAGCTAGCAGTACTACCAAAAACTACGTTCCTACCCGGACTCTACAGTTTAAGGTGGGTTCCGAACTACCAGTTATTTAAAAAAAAAAAAAAACTCGCTGCGGCTGGATGGTCCTGGGATTTTTTCCCTCAACATTTCAAAGATAACTAATCGTACCGTTAACATTCATGGTTCTTTTTCTACAATTTTGCTTGCGAGAGAAATTGTTGCAGTTTTTAACGCAAAGTTGTCTTATCAGAATGTGAATAAGTTGATAATTATGGCACATTTTATTATTTCAGGAGATGGAAGTTTACATTTTTGGGTCATCAATCATCCGTGACCTTGGGCGGATGGCAACCGGCTGGCGTCACCCTACGCACATTTATGGGAAGGGTGCTGCCAAAATGACGGAGCAAACAATCGGTTTTATTTTACGCGTTTTGGCTAGGAGAAATTGTACTGTTCGTGCTGTTGTAGTACTGTTATATGGCGGAAACAATGTAACTCCATTTCGTGGTAGAGAGCCTCAAACGCCCGAGCAAGTTGCTTGGACGGTTGGACGTATGATGCTCTTTTGAAAAAATTATATTGTTTACCATCAATAACGGTAATAGTGTGTGGAATTTTACCTCGCTGTGTTGAAGATTTTGTACCTATAATGGAGATGAATTTAATATTGCGAGAATTAGTGAAAGCTTACCCTCGCAATGTCAAATTCTGTCATACAGATAGATACTTCTTCTCTCAACTAACATTTGATGGATGTGTTCACAGATTTCTTGATCTTTCTCATTTCAAGAATGACGGGACACATCTTTCAGATCTAGGCAACGAAGTATTGTTGCGCGTGCTAAAAGCATCAATTCGTTCAGTACAATTTCTGCCTTAAGGTGGAGTATATATTCGCTATTTGTTTACGTTTTTACTTCTAACTTAATGAGGAAACTATAGGATATTTAAATGTTCTGAAATATATTATATTTTTTTTTTAATGTCATAAATTATGAGGCTATGTTGTGATTTTACGTTCGAGTATTTTTTTATTGCTATTGTATTTAATAGTAAAGATGGCGAACCCCCTTCCAACCGCGACATCTGTGTCCACCCTGGAGGAAGTCGGTTAGTCAACATTTCACCTCTTTCCCCAAATGTTAATCCTATGACGTATGTTCTAATTTTTCCTACGGGACGCGACAAGGGATGGACTGTTGACATACCTCACGTAGTAGGATCACGCATTGTAACGCTGCTACAATTCTACTCCTACCGAATTTCCATTCGCGACGGGTTCAACCCTGTGCTGTTGCGGGTAAACTGACCCAGCAATTTATTGTTGACGCTTATATTAAAGTTGAAGGAAAGTTGAAGGGAAGTTTTGGAAAAAAATATAATGACTTCGGCTTGCCGGGCCCACAACCAATCGCTGGTGACGTCACTGACGCCGATGTTGACGGCAGTGTTGTTGATTGCCTCACATGTAATGTTGCACCAGCATATCATGTCCTATTTATTAAACTTTTTTTTTATTTTTAATATGGATCTTTTCATACCTCCGACCTAATGCAAGTAGGTGCGAGATACAAGCCAGCGCAGCGCGTGCAATCAAACGGAAACCACGAGGCCCCAGTCCGACGGACCTAGCCCCACGCAGTGGCGAGGTGAAGAGCAGGCGGAGCCTGCGCTTTAGCTCGTAGTTTATAATTTCAGTTTTATCATTAGGTTACCTAAGTAGGTAGGTACCTACTCGTTTTTAACTGCTCAGTTTTAGCAATAAATACTATGTAGGTATCATGTATTGGCCCATTTTCGCCAAGAAAAACCATCGTCGACGGGAATTAAAATCAAAGTTGACTCTGGCAACTCTGAACAGATTCGAATCAGCTTGATTTTTGTATGATTTTTCATGGTGACAATGGCCCTATACAGCTTCTACTTAAATATCCTGTAGGTACTATAGATAGCAATAACTATAGGTACTGCTATATGTCATATACACGACTTAGGTAGTCCTTCACCTTACCGACACCTTTTTCAACCAAGTCATACCCTGGGATCTCCGTCTTGCATTTGTAGTACCAAGCTGTTATTTTTGGGTGAGGTGAGATGTCCACTCCACCAGCCTGAAAAACAAACCACCGTTTACACCAATAGGAAACCATTATGCCGGGCAACTACCAATAGAAAACTTAGGCCAGAATATAAATTTTCTGTTGGTTGATTTTTTTTTCCACCATCTTTTGAGGACACTTCTGGATATTTAAATGTGCTGAAATAAGTTAAGTAGGTTTGGCATCACTCGATCGTAAAATCACAACATAACCAGTTCAATTCTACCTTAAAAATACATATTAGATACGATATATCACAGCAGAAAAGCAAAATATCGAACATCTTTCCAATGAAAGAAGAAAGAAGTAAATAAAAAATATGCAAAAGTGACCTTTACCTCAAGAGAAGCAATGGTAACTACGACAGACAAGTCAGCAATAGTCATTTTCTCCCCAGCCATGTAGGGGGAGTCGCCCATCATCCCCTCCAGCACCCCCAAAGCATCCCCCACCTTGTTAAAGGAAACTTGGTCTATTTTCCTCATACCTCGAGCTGCTGCTGAGACCTGCAGGCAAAATAAACGGATTGGTAATGGTCGCACTTGACTTTCTCGAATTAACGTTACAATACGCCTAAAAAAACTTTCTGAAATATCATAGAAACTAACATCCTGAATTAAATTAATTAGTTAAACATATGTCAAATGTTGAATATAAGGGTAAGGACAAGATAAGCTAGAACATCTTAAAATTTCAAGATGGCCACCCATGCAACTACTTGTAGGTTCTCACATGGTAAGTGTCGTAGAACAGTTGAAAGAGGACGCCGATGTCAAACATGAGTCTCTGGTTGACTATAGCGCGAGCTTTGGGATCACTCGGGTAATATTCCGTGGCTTTGCCATACTTCTCAGCTAAGTAACCCAAAATGGCGCGGCTCTCAGTCAGAACGAAACCGTTGTCCACCAGAACAGGTATCGTGTGTGCAGGATTCATCTGAAACGGAAAAATAAAATTGACCATCCAGCAGACCAGAGTAACTACTGTCCCAACTATGAACCCCAGCCAAACCTGAAGCCAAAATTTTGAACCCCGTCTCTGTGTGGGGAAGAGTTTTGGACCTCCCAACAGCCAATAGGCTATAGGTACCAACTACCAACCTTAATAAACTGCGGATCCATCTCATTCAGGTCTATATTCTTCATTTCTGGCTGGATTTCCAACATTTGGAACAAGACGAGTGGTGCCAGACATGGAGGTATCCACGGGTTACAGTAAAACTCCATGGCATAACCTGAAAAATAAAAAGATCTGACAATGGTCTTCTCGAAATCACAAGAAATCGACCCGCCCCTTCTCCGGTTTGAGTAACACAGCAATAAGTTGTCAAAGGAACGAGTTAATGGCCAAAATGACCGCCGGGTGGTTACTTATTCCACCACCCCCTTCCCTTCCTTCAGAAGAGCTCCGGATGGCTCGGGATTTTGCCAGCCTTTCATTAGCTGCACCATTGCAGCTCGAAGGGGAACTTTTCTCAGAATGCCTCCCTTTCCCTTGCCAGTGAAGACTGGGGAGGCTTAGGGCAAGAGCCATTTCAAAGCTCAGTTCCTCCGTTGTTATTGGAGGAAAATCGTCTTAACCTTCTAAATGATTTTAGACTGCTTTTAGTGGATGGAAGTAATCTTCGAAATCTACCTACGCCTTTCGGGGCTGCCGAAAGGAATTTTTTTCTAGAGCAATGGGAGTCGTTACTCTCATCGAAAAGTCAGTGTGAACTCTATGAAATAATATTCTAGACCATACTTGAACTCAGACGAATGGCTCTCCAGGAATCCCAGTTTTCCCAGCTCCTCTTCAATAACCTCCATGACAGGCGCGGGGATAGTCTTCATCTTGATTCTCTCTCTGAACTTTTCATCAATGGCGTCCTTGTCGTCCTTTTCAAGGCCCAACTCCTTCTTTATCACCTTAAGCTGCTCGTGAAGGATGAACTTCCGATGCTGAGCTTTCACTTTTTCCTCCACTTCCCGCCCGATTTTGGCCTGAAGACGGCTAAGCTCATACTCTTTCTTGAGAAGACTTAGGGTGGCCATTTAATTGGCTCCTTCGACAATGCCTACCTACTTGTTAAAATACCTACTGCACTGACCTACGGACTTCCAGCGTAGGAATGGCAGAGTCTTCCAAGGAAAAAAAATTCACCCGTCTCACCCGTGACGACATATTATCAGTGCAAGACAATAAGTAACCTAAGTAATTAGGTATGGGACCTATTTAAGTAGGTACCTGACTAGGTACTTATTAGGGTCTCCCCACGTAATGAATGAAACATTTCCCAGGTAACTACTATGGATCTGTATAAATACAGAGAACTTAGTAACTACGTCAGATATTTACAGATAACAGTGGTGTTTGTTGATGTTTTCTTTTGTCCAATTTGTGTACTGGATATTTATTCTAGTATATACCTATATAGAAACTATAGTTGCATCTTTATTTCTCAATCGTAAAATCTGTCAATACGATGATATACCGATAATTGCACCTCTATAAGTAGACTAAACAATGACATGGTGTGCTGTTTGCAGCCACGGCCACTGCTGGCCTTGGTACTAGTATCATTTACAACTCGCAGTAAAATCAGAATAACTATAATGACGAAACTTACTGTATATTCACCCTTATGATTGTTCAATAGCAATATAATTACATTTTAACTCTTGATCAAGCTTTGCGTAAATTCCGCCAACATTTTGGTGCCGCCTTCATTGACTTCATACCCCGCCATCTCCGTCTTACATTTGTTGTACCAGGTCGAAATGAGAGGGTAATGAGAAATTTCCGCACCAAACGACTGAAAATAAAATGGAAGAATATAACCGGATCATCCAGCGTAGACAAAATGCTCGCTATAAGATATATTGTACCCCCAGCCGCCGCAGTGCGTGAGGTGACGATCACATAGCTGATCCCTGGTGTGTGTTGTATAGCCATGAGGGAAACTGAGGAGAACAACTAAGTACGTGTTCAAGCTATGGTTATCAAACAGGCTTTGAAGGGGACCTGCAGTTTAGCGTAGGCCCCCGAGAAAAAAATTCGCTATCGTCTGCTAGCAATCCCTCCAACCACGGAGCAGCTCACCTCGAGGGTAGAAATAGTGACTACGAGTGAGAAGTCAGCAATAGTGATTTTCTCCCCCGCTATGTAGGGGGAGTCCCCCATCATCTGCTGCAGCATCCCCAACGCATCCCCCACCTTGCTGAACGCCTCCTCGTTCCTTTTCTCCTCACCTCTCTCGTATACTGGACTCTGCAAGGAAATCGTTGATAAGCAGTCTCTCTATAACGACCGTCAATCGTTATAGCGAGTGTTCGCTACAGAGAATGTGATATACTGGAGATAGGGCTTGTCAAGTGAAAGTTACGTAGAAAGCCTCGACTTTTATAGGATAAATAGTTATCCTTAGGTTAGGTGGGGGGTTGAACTTCAAAAACCCAATACCTCCATTCATAATTTTAATGGATCGAGGTAAACAGAAAATCTTCTTAAACGACATTTAACTGATTTGAAACTGCACTTAGTGGGTGGAAGTGAACATCGAAATTACCTACTCGTTTTGGGGCTGCCGAAAGGAATTTTTTATTTCAATGAGGAAGTTAGTTTCTATGATAATATGAGAAAAAGTATTTTGTTTTGGTTCAAGTGAACACAAATAAATATCGTGCTAACAGAAAGTGTGCTTACGTAAGTATCCTCGAAGAGCTGATAGAGGACGCCAATGTCGAACATGAGCCTCTGGTTGACTATAGCGCGAGCTTGTGGGTCACTAGGGTAATACTCCATAGATTTTCCGTATTTATCAGCCAAGTAACCCAAAATAGCTCGACTCTCAGATAGAACGAAGTTATTGTCTACTATAAGAGGAATTGTATGCTGAGGGTTCATCTGAAAGAAAAATACATAGAAATTCATTACATTAGAATTAGTGATCCCCCATCCGGTAAGATTCACCATGAAAAATCTCGAAACTTCGGGAGTAGATCCCAGGCTGTCTCGCTTCATGGCTCAGTCGCCTCTGTGCCGTTCAATACATACCTGAACAAATTCAGGAGCCAGATTATCAACACCAAGGTTAATATCGATCATTTCAGGTTGAATATTGATCGCCTGCAAGAAGAGAAGGACAGTCCTGCAAGGAGGACTCCCCACGAAACAGTAAAACTGCATTATACCTGAAAAACAGAAATATCTTGAGATGTGAGCCGTTACACCAGGAACTAAAGAAAAGCTTGAGTTTTTATGCCAGGTTTACCTGAACCGAAAACTTCGTAAGTGGCTCCACTGGCTGCCACCACTACAATAACCATCGAACCAAGTTTTTCTGTGCTACCTACCACGTACTAGGTACGACATGTCATCATTTCAAGGTAATAATTAAGTAACTAATCCTTTCTTTCTCACCACTCATTACAGTAATAGGCACATAGCAGTAATACACAGTAACGTCAATCCACACAAGGTCTGCAAATCATAACCTTACCTTCATTTCAAATACTGAAACCCCGAGTGATTTTAAGTACCTACAACCAACACTGTCCTCAAATATGGTCGGAAAGAACTTAAAGAAATATCGAATGTATGTTCGGACTTAAATGTGTATTCGTCTTAAGTCTTGATCAAGCTCTGCAGATATTCCGCCAACATTTTGGTGCCATTTTCATTGATCTCATACCCCACCATCTCCATCTTGCATTTGGTGTACCAGGTCATTATTTTTGGGTACTGAGAAATGTCCGCACCAAACGACTGAAAATAAAATGGAAGAATATAGGTAACTGCGGTGACAATGGTCTGCAGGCGCTATAATAACGACAATTTTCTGAGGAAACAGTTCGATGCTAATTTCCCCGGCAGACATTACTTTCAGAACATACAAATCCAAAAGTATCCTCATAAGGTGTGCCAAACAAACAGCTCACCTCGAGGGTAGAAATAGTGACTACGAGTGAGAAGTCAGCAATAGTGATTTTCTCCCCCGCTATGTAGGGGGAGTCCCCCATCATCTGCTGCAGCATCCCCAACGCATCCCCCACCTTGCTGAACGCCTCCTCGTTCCTTTTCCCCTCTCCGAGAAATACTGGCATCTACAGGGAAATGTATGAGAAAAAGTGTTATTTATGTTTTGGTTCACGTGAATTTAAATAAACTTCGCCTCTCCCATATCGTGTTAACAGAAAGTGTGCTTACGTAAGTATCTATGAAGAGCTGATAGAGGACGCCAATGTCGAACATCAGTCTCTGGTTGACTATAGCGCGAGCTTTGGGGTCACTAGGGTAGTACTCCATGGATTTGTCGTATTTATCAGCCAAGTAACCCAAAATGGCGCGACTTTCAGATAGAACGTAGTTATTGTCCACTATTAGAGGAATCGTGTGCTGAGGGTTCAACTGAAATTAAAATCCATTACATCAGAAGACAGTTGAGTTTTCCCCCAGTCGGCACCCACCAGGCATTGGTAGTATCAGGTCCAGGCAAGGTTCCCTTGTTTCATAGCTCGATAGCTTCAGGACATACCTTGACATATTCAGGAGCCAGGTGTTCTCCATTGGTTCTAATGGAGATCACTTCAGGCTCAATCTTGATCGCCTGCAAGAAAAGGAGAACGGCACGACAAGGAGGACTCCCGGGAAAGGCGTAGAGCTGCATTATACCTGAAAAACAGCAAAACCTTCAAATCTGGGCCAGAGAGACCAAACAATCCCGTCCGATAATGTTCTTTCCGACCACTTTCTGAGGAAAATGTTGGACATTTAAATGTTCTGGAATATAATGTGTATTTTAACGGCAGAAATTAACAGGTTGTTGTGATTTTACGAACCAACAGTATCCTCAAAAAGTGATCGGAAGATACTACAACAAACAGCACGGCAGGGTTACCTGTACCGAGGAGAAAAGTAGTGAAATCAAAAACTTTGCAAGTGACGCCACAGACAGTCACTACTACAATATGAATCGAACAAAGTTTTTCTGTGCTACGAAATAATACGTAAAGTACGGACCACAACATGTAATCATTTCGAGGTAATAAGTAAGTAAATTTTCCTTGTCATCGGAACAAATAAGTACATAGTTACAGTAACAGACACACAAGGTCTGCTAATCACAGAGGTTCAGACAACCTTCGAAGGGCCACCAGACTTAAGGCTGAATATTACATTCGCTATTTGTTTACGTTTTTTCTGCATACTTTCTGAGGAAACTATTGGACACTAAAATGTTCAGAAATATAAATATGTCTTCTGAATGTCCGAAATTAACAGGCTGTATGGAGATTTTACGATCGAGTGATTTTATGTCAACGAGAAATTTGTCAAAAACTAACCAATCGAAAAAATTTTCTTTGTGAAAATGGCCCTTTTCCAACAGCCATAATGTAAGCCTGACAAGGACACAGATGTCCTGTCTCAACTATGAAACCTACTGAAACCGGAAGCCATAATTTGCAACCCTTATACCTAGGAAGGGGGAAGACTTCTGGAGAAAATTTCGGTTTCTACATCACCGCTAAAGTTTTTATTTACAGCTGAAACACAGATTATCCAAATTCTATACTATGCAACGTCCGCATTACTTACCAAATTACGAAAGAAAGTAGACGGTCTGAACTTTATACCGGTAGCCATACCGAACAGCTTCACTTGTTTCATTCTTGACGCCACAGGTCCGTCTCCCGCCCTTTTTGTTGACAATCACCATTTCCGGGTGATGTTTGCGGAAGTGCTTGGTGAGCGGATATCGTTGTGTGTAGCTTTTGTCACAGTCTGGCGCGGGGCACTTGTGTTTCCGCCCGGTATGTCGGACCATGTGATCATTTAGCTGATGACTTCGGCTAAACTTCATTCCGCATTCTTCGCATACGTGGCGCTTTTCTCCGTGAATCTGCAAATAATGAAAATATAGAGAGAGATGGGTTTTTTAATAGGGCTGTTGCATGGTAGGTATGGCATATGGAGAATGTGTGTATCAGCCGCAAACAGAAACTTTAAAAACGGTGATGCAGACACCTGAATTTTGAAATTTCCTTGTCAGGCTTACGCTATGGATGATGGAATCTGAACACAAGGGGATGATTTGGTCACAGTGACGCCTGACAGTCGAGTTTCCCCCCGGCCAGGTACCCACCAGGGCTGGTAGGCCCAGAGCCGATTAACATTCATCTAAAAATATTTCGACAAGTGGGGACTAGATCCTGGATCGTCTTGCTTCTGGCCAAGAAATTGGAAAGGAATACCTTGAGATGGTTGCAAAGGTTGCACTTGGATGTAAACGTCGCAAAGCAGACGTGGCAGGAGAAGGTCCTCCCACCTGACTGGTCCACCTGGCGTGCCTTTAGAAAGGAGGTAAGCTTCAATGACTTGTGCACGTTCTGATGTTTTTTCAATGAAGATATCTAAACAATATAATAGAGAAAAATTATTTTTTGTTGAGCTTCTTACATTTCACAGGGTGGCAACTAAGTACATTTGGACTATTAAATTTTAAGCTGTTTACCTAAATTCCAATGTTAGAAAAATTATTATATTTCAGAGCAAAAAAATATTCTCTCTTCATTCTTTGGAAAAACCCTTTTATACTTACATGAGCAAATGAGAGAGCACAGTGAGAACAGGAATAAGGCTTGACACCTCTGTGAACGTTGATATGGTCCAGCAAAGACCGCCTGGACGAAAATTTATTCCCGCATTCTGAGCACAAGTAATTCTTTTCTTGGTTATGGTGAGCTTGTAGATGGTACTGGAAAGGACTTGGCCACCGAAACTTTTGCCCGCATTCATTACAAACATATGCTTTTATGTCCGAGTGAACTTTCAGATGAGCTGTTAGGATACTCCTGAAAAAAGGAAGTAGTAGAGAGTTGGGGGACCTACAGTTTTAGGTTCCGATATGCTCAGTATGTACACATTTCATTTGACAAAGTTGGCGCATTTCAACATCCTGCCGATAGCCCCATTATCATAACATAACATAACGTTATCGGGAAGGTAAATTTCCTTTATCTTAACTACTTACTTGAGTTTGAAGTTTTTTGCGCAGACTCTGCACTTATAAGCCGGAGCGTGTGTGTTCTTCATATGATGTTTATGTTCATTCCGCGTTCGAAACTGTTGCGAACAAATTTTACACGGATACTCTGCATCTCTCAGATGTTTTGTAAACAAATGTTTCTGAAGAGTTTTCAAACTCGCAAATTCATAACTAACATTTTTTTCTTCCAAACAAAAATTGCAAGCGTAGGCCGGGTCTGACACTTCATGGACAGACCGATGTTTCCGAAGTCCATTGAAGAATTTAAACGATTTTTTACATTTGGAACATTTAAATCGCATATCAGGGTCGGCTTTTTTCATGATAGTCGCTTCAATGAGTTCCATATCGACGTTACATTCTTCATCTTCTCTTAGCATCAAATCTTGATCGCAAAACTCATCAGTTAATTTTTTATCGATAATTTTTCTCCTACTTCTTTTCGGTGGTTTTGGAGTTTCTTCAACTGTCACTTCAACACTTGGTTTCGCTTCAAAGTGAGCTGTGTCTATTTCTACTTTGGACCCATCCTCCACGTTCTGAATGATATTTTCGTAGTTTTCGACTACTACCTCAATAATAGGTTGTTTCACGTCGTGAGACGTTCTTTCGTACACAAATTCCTCGAAGATTACGTCGGAATTGTAACCCTCTTCGTCTTCGGGCGTTTCTAAAGGAAAGATGAGCTCTGTTTTGACGTTTCCGGTAGTGTGCGTCGGCGCTAGCACAGCGAAGTAGTTGTGCTCGGACGTTGGGCATGACGTAGTGTGAGGCCTCTGTTCTGTGTGTTCTTGTTCTTGCTCTATTTCTTCTTTTACAATAGGAAGCTGAAAATGGAACAGTCAGTTAAGGGCGTCTATGGAGTCGTGTTTGTCTTGTTTAGGTACATTTTTTTCTACACATTTTACGAGGATAACTACTTATTGGATACTTAAACGTCTTTTCAAAGGCCGAAATTATTAGACTGAGTGGAAATTTTACGATCGGTTAATTTTTGACAAATATTTATGACAAAAATCACTCGATCGTGACAGTATCTTACCGATTTGGAAGTGCCCTGGCCACTAATAATGCTGTTTAACTTGTCTTGAGCACGGAGACATTTGACTTTGAAGGAGTGGAGCTGCTCAACGTTCCTCTGACACTCAAAGCAGACCATTTTAGGTAATGGGTCTTCCAACATTATCTAAAACAAAGAAATTTGTTGAAACCAGCTCCCCCACCCACCGTGTGGGGGTGTCAGGTGGGCATAATAATATGATCAGATCTCACCACTCAAGGCTTAAGTAAGCTCTGTATTTATATGGAAATTGCAACACCATATTGTCGCCACAACATATTGTCGCAACCGCCGTAACAGAAAACTTAGGTTGGCGTTCTGAAATTGAAAATTGTTTATGTTTATTGAAATTGAAAAGTAAACAAGTGAGTGCTGAAAACGCCGGCTTTCAAGGTTTTCCATTTTCCTTTTGCCTTTTTTGGCTGGTTTTAGAAATGAGTTAGGATGTGCTGTTGTGTTTCAAAAGTAGTTCATTGCGAAATGTATTTATTTGGAACAGGGAGGGAGTTAGCAGAACTAAGCAGGGCAATGCCTTGTTGAAGTCGTGCCAGTGTTTGTGTTTACAAGCAAGAAACTAGAATATAGAAGGCCGGTTGAGGTCGATGTTGCGTCAACTTTGTGAAACTGCGCCACATATTTAAGGCGGTGAATATGGTGTCGATAGTACCTGTTAGTATATAGTGTCCATAGGCTTAAGTAGGTACCTAAATAGACCACTTGGCTGTCAAAATAGTTTACATACAGTCAGAGCCAGACTGTAGACAATTTTTTGCAGCAACGCTCCGTCGCCTGAGAATAAGTCCAGTTTTATTTTCTTCTTTTGGGCACATAAACGACAGACGTCTAAACTAGCCAAGACCATTTTTAAGCTGAAAGAAACGTTTGATTCAGCTAAAAAATTGTTATTTTCAAACAGAAATAAAAATGTAAACAAAAAGAGTCGTGTCAGTAGAAAAGTATCCACAGACTTACAAATTTGGGAAAAATAATTTAATTAATATTTTAGTAGTTATAAGCAAATAGTAGGATTAATATTTATAATAATTCTTTATTTTATAATAAAAATTTATAAAATTGAAGTTTTGTATACGTTTCTTCAGGTTTAGGTAGGTGCATTTCAGTTTTTCAATAGTAGCCGGTCGCGGTCTTGTCCATCTTTTGGTTCATCTCTCCGTCTCGGTCGTGATCTTGTCCATCTTTTGGTCCATCTCTCTGTCTCGGTCGCGGTCTACGGTCGCAGTCACAAAAATGGGAAGTATGAGGTAAAGTACCTACCTGTTGCAAATTTCTTTTGGAATGGTCCCCAGTCCCCATCAGACACTGCAAACGCTAAGTACCTATAGGGCTGAATGTAGGTACCTACAGCGCTGAACCTACCGACACCATTCAGATATAATTTTAGGGTAATTTGAAACTGAAATAAACAAACAGAAACAAATAAGCAGAATTCAACAAAGTACATAAAGCAGTGGCTCTGTAGGTAACCTAGGTATTTACCTACTATTCTAGTGGGATTTTATATAGCCTTAGAACATAAGTTCTTAGTGTGAAAGAAATAACCGGAAGTGGTTTTACCAATAGGTACAACTTTCCCTCCGGAAACTTCCCTCCCAAGAAGAATACATAGGTATAACACCCGCAAAACTGTAATAATAGGTGGGCGAACGGCTTGCGTGTTCACAGAGTATCCAGGGAACACCGGCCTGTGTCTCAGTGTGCTTTGCGGAGGAAGCGGGGTCACACGTTCACCCGTTCGCCGTTCGGTCGTTCCGCCGAGCCGGGTTCACGTTCGCGATTTGTCTTCTACTCAACCGTTACGTCGTTTATACTCTGGTAAGTCTCTACTACTTCTACTTACTTACTGCCAACTTGGATTTATTTTCTGCGGTTAACTTTTTTCTGTAGTAAAGCTAGTAGCGCAAGAAGGGTTTTTGATCACGTCTTTCTAAGTAGGTAGATATACTCGTGGTTACAGCCCATGCACCCTTGGCCCGAAGGCATAGATGTTAATTAAACTGATTGTTGGCCGAAGCCAAATGAATATTTGGTGTGACATCCATGCTACCAACACAAAATTGCTGCTACCGGGATTCGATCCCAGGACCTCAGGGACTGAAGGACTTTGCGTGTCAGAAATTGAATAACCTCATCAAACATCTTGTGCCTTTGATACCTGGGTGGTTGACAGGGTCATTGACGTCAGTTTTTTTGACGGGTCGACAGCAAGGTGGGGGTTGGAATGAGATTGGTTTAATGAGGGGATCCCTTAACGATGGTAATATCCCAAGACGTAATTAGCTGTAGCCAGCAGTCGCCTGGGGCCATAACTGCCAAAGCGGCCATACCTATACCTGTAATAACAAATTTGCATATTGATGAATGAATAGGTAATCATGAATTGTCAACCTGCACTCTGGCAGGAAGATCATGATCAACGTTCATCATGATGTATCCATGATCATGATGCACGGTTATAGAGAGGGACGACTGTATTATATTTCAGAACATTTTAACATCCAATAGTTTCCTCATAGTGAGCAGAATAACCGTAAACGATCAGCGAATGTATGTTCAGTCTTAACAAGGGGCGTACTGAGGAAGATTGAAAGATAGGTGACCGCACATCAATCAGCGATGTGTAACTGGAATATAATTTGTAAATTACAGGCAGCCCCCTCCCTTTCCATGCTTCCAGACGAGGGAACCAATCAAAATTACAATTTATAATATAAGCGGGGAAAGCAAGCACAGCCAGGATTCCAGCAATTAAGCACAACGCCGTGTTCCGCAACTTCCTACGCAAACATCAATCTTCCCAAAACTTTACACGTCAGCGTTATTCCTTAACAAACTTTTCAACAGTAGACTCAGGTACACGACGTCCTGTACACCTTAACTGCCTTTCAGCCCAAACTCAGTTAACATTCTCAGCACCGTCGTGAAACACGTGGCAGTAGAATTGGTTTTCTTACCTCCATTTGTTTTTGGGGGGAACTGTTGGATATTGAAGGTTCTGAAATATAATATTTTGCCTTTTAACTTCAGGAATTAACTGCGACCATTGTTGTGATTTTGTGGTCGGGCAGCTGTTTTAGGTTGCGTCCCACCATACTCGGTTAACGGTTAAACTCCAGTTAAATTCGGTTTTTACCGTGCAATAATTGATATTTAACTGGACATTAACCGTTAACCGAGTATGGTGAGACGCAAGAAATTACTCGATTGTAAAATCACAACATAGCCAGTTAATTTCTGACGTAGATATTTGATTTCTATTTCGTTTTTCATCAGAGGTCTCCAGATAATTTTCAGAGTCTGCACGTTCTTCAGCCGTAAATTGGAACTTCAAAGCGGTCATGTAGAAACCTAACTTTGTTCCAAAAGTCTTCCCCCTTCGTAGATATAGGGGGTGAAAATGTTGGCTTCCGGTTTGGGTAGGTTCCGTAGTTAAGACAGTAGACTAGCTGAGTCCTTGTCAGCTTACGTCATGGCTGATGGAAAATGTTTGACTGCGGCAGAGTAGTCGTTACTACACAGATTTGCCATCCTTTGACTTATCTATAGCTTGTATAGCTTAGGATTTAGGCTTAATCTGTAGAGAACCCTTGGAATGGTAATTGTGTTAAGCTAGCGTTGGGAGGAGTTTGTTGCCTTAAGCAGTAACACACGCTTAAGTTCTGTAACGTGGTTATAGCAAGGACCGCAAACACACCGCCAAGGCCTGCGGGCTGTTTGAGTTCTGCACCCTCCAAGGCCTCAAAGGCTGTTTGCTGAAATCAGCTCCTCTAGCTAACGCGACCCTATCCTACAGTTTTAGGTGGGTTCCGAACCACCACATTTTAGTCCTTACGGCATAATACCGAGACATTTTTTGAAACGTTTCATTGCCATAGGGCAACCTATATACCTACCTACTAATAATCGGTCATTGACGAACTTTTCAAAGTAAAAACCGTTATGGATGTTCAATATTTTCTTTTGAGCCAACTTCATAATGGAAATGGAAAATGAGAATTCAAGTTAGGGCAACCTTTGCCCCCTACAGCAAAAAACCGAAATCATCTCAATTTTTATCATTTTTAAATGATTTCAATATTAAACTTAGGAAAAGTTTCAATGTGAATTCTAACCGGAATGCACTTAGTCGTCCATTAAATTTCATTTCATTGAATTTGAATTTCAAACTTTGTTTTGCGGCTCTCCACTTGATCAAATCCTGCCAAGCTTCTTTTTGTGAGGTCAGTTCATTCATTTCGGACCCACTTTTTTTTTTGCTTTTTCGTTTTTTCATGGGTGTGTGCACCCGGTTGAGTTAAAAGCTACAGGAAGCCGAGCAGAAGCGGACCGAAGCCATGATTATGTACAAAATTTGGAAAGTTGTGACGGTATAAAAACCTGTCGTTCGGGATCTCACTCCTTGCCCGGCTACTGTGGGGGGTTCTAAAGTTTTCGGATGATTATTGATTAATTGTTTTCTAATTTTAAAATTGATCGTATGGCGTAAGCTGGTTTTTTTCTATTTGGGGTGTGAAAGTACAAGAAGCCATGACGGTTTAAATTAAAGAAGGGCATGGGGTGAGGCCCCGAGCTGCAGGGGTGTCTGGATCCCACCTGTATTCTTTCGGCCTACCTTCCAAATTCCTCTGTACCCTGTCCCCAGTTCCTTTTATTAAATGAGAACCCTCCTCAATACGACAAGATCTTTCCCGAAGACGGAGTAGGCGATTATAAAGTGGGTGTACACGTATTTCACTGCGCCTGCAAAACCATGATTATGTAATTGGAAAGTCGGTGTACACCTTCGTCATTCGACCTGACAAAGAACTATTTTATGCAATATGGTATCATAATCGTACCTTATGCTTCAGAACATGCCAAACTGCAAGTCCCCTCGACCATAGTCTATTGGGGATGTAACACACCACCAAAAATTTCTCTCCATGGCTACAGGACACCTACCAGGGACGGAATTGAATAAATCCTCGACAAAAATGATATCAAGCAAATTGGAGGGTGTTATTGAGCCCTCACCCCTGTTTTGGAGGTTGCCTTTTCACCCAATTTCCAAATGAACCCTTAGCATCCCTCTCTGTTCCCATAATGTATTTACAGTTTGTTCGCTTTGAATGTGAGCAACTATATAGTTTGCTGCTCTTTTGATTACAACGGGTAAACTAATTGCATTCTATCTAGTTTGAAGGTGCCTGTCAAAGAAACATCGCTGATATAGGTACACCTACATATAAAATCAATTAGGAAACTTCAAGATCTCTGGAAATCATCGGATTTTGTATAGTCTGATGGCTGACTTAGTTTTTATGTTATCGTATTGCAAATTCTGATCATGAATAAAAAGTTATTACACTATAACTCGGCCAAATTTTAGGTTTGTAGAGGGTTAAAAGTTATTGGGCAATTGAATTGTGACGTAGCAGCTGATGGGTATATTCTTGAAGTACCAACTACTTTGCCGTAGTAGAACATTCTCCATCAGCCATGACGTCTGACACAGCTACTCTACTGTCTTAGCTACGAAACCTATACCCAAACTGGAACCCAAAATTTGCAACCCCTATATTTACGAAAGGGAAGACTTTTGTTACATATTTAGGTTTCTACGTCAACGCTTTGTAGTTAAAAACAACAGCATAGTCACAGTTGATTATATTTTGTGGACATTCCATGGGATGGCCATCACAAACGTGATTTGGAATAGCTCTAAAGTCGAGCAATGTTGTTGAATTCACGTTAAGTTGTTGACAAATTAAGCATAAAGTGTGCTCACCGCTCTCAGCTCGGAGTGTTGCTGACAATGAGCAAAGTGTTAATGAGGCAGAGCTGGGGGGAACACATGTCCAAACGTGCGTGATCTGCCTCCACAACTACCCTCAAGACTTATCACTGCTCCCCCATGTGTTTCAACCCCTTTTCCCCTTCAAAAATGAAACTCTGGGAGAGGGTAAATCTTTTTTGTCCACCAAAATTACTCGATCGCAAAATCAAAAGTTAGGGAGGCTTTCACCAGTTCCTTACCGTGCGGATAAAGTTAGTCGATTTATCTTCCCGATAAAGTAGCCGAAAACTTTATGTTACCGTTTAAAATCCAATAGCTAACGTTATATGATTGGGGCGCTAGCAGCAAGATGGTCAATGTCAATGGCGCCAACTTCTCTTTTCGGAAGGATAACGCTATAGTGACCTTTTAGGAGGCTCTATAGTAGAATTTAGCAACTGGTGAAAGCCGTCAAAAACCGTCAGCAAATAGCAATATGTCTTTTATGTTTCATTGTTAAGAAGACATATTATATTTCAGAACATTCAAAAAATGGTTGGAAAAAAAGTCCGTCTTTGGCTCCCGCCCGCCCATCAATAATCCGTTTCTCGAATACCAATAAGCTACGGTCCTGCCAGACTGTTTCCAGTAAAATGAGAAAGCAGATGATGAATAGGTAGAGGTAGAAGATGAAGAGGTGGAGGAGGTGCAGCCAGGAGATGAAAGGTAGAGGGAGAGCCAGCAGGTATTCGCTGTTAATAACTGAAACAATACGTCAGGAGGGGTGGATGAAGAAAATGAATGCTTGGACTGTGGCCAGCTGCCGCACTAACGAGATCTTTATGGATGTTGCTCGGGCTGCGAGCTCTTAATGAAAACCTTGGAGGTGTTGCGAGCTCCAAGCTGTTAAGACCTCAAGCTCTCAGTTGCCTTTAAGGTCCCTCATACACTGTGGCCCAGCGCCGGCCGCGAAAAGATGGCCCAGTACTTACCACTATGGGCGATCCTCAGCCAGTGTAAGCCATTATACGTAGGCATGGTCCTATATGCTATATGGACCGATCTGATCGTGTATGGGGTAGGGTGGTAGAGTCCATTGTCTGGCAGCAGCATTGGTGAAGGCTGCTTTCGCGGGCGAGAGAGGTACGTATACAAACTGGCCCACCTCATTGTGGCCGGGGCGGCGTTGGGCCGTGGCGTCTCTGAGGCATGAAGGGGAAAAGTTTTCCTGCGGCTCTTTTTCTTTGCTTACCTCAAGTTCTTAAGACTGTTGACGCAATTCTGGTTTGTTGACGTTTCTGAATGACGATATTTCCTTATTGTTCTGAACTATATTATGTGTTTTTAACGACACAAACTAGGTAGTTATTTTTGACTATTTTATTTTCACAAAAATAATTCCATGTTAGGGCGTAGTGGGATACAGGGTAGCTATCGTCGTCTCTGTACACAGGGGGGTGATTTCGTCATACCCACCCCCACATTCGAGTTTTTCCCGAGTTTTAACATCAGCGAAAAATCTCGACAATCCTGGACTAGATCCTAGATCCTCTTGCTTCATTGCTCAGTGCTTATTTCTGTAGCATTTGGATGAACGAAACCACTGAATTTGGGCCCCTTTGTGAAGAGGCGGGGCTTTCCAGCTATAAATTGCAGGTTTGCGGCTGGTACAGAAGCTGGACAGTCGCCAGCATTTCGATTCAATTAGATAGCAATGCCTCAGTGACTATTCACGAATACAACTACTTCCCGGCGAATCGTCCAAGAAGCTTAGGTATCTATACAACTTGCTCAAGGCTTCTTCACAGCCGAGTGGTCTGAAGTTTAGAGGAACGCTAAAGAGAAACGCGGCTGAGAGCCGGCTCACACCTCACACCTCACACCTCACACCTCACACCTCACACCTCACACAGGTTCCATCCCGATCCTATCAAAGTTTTTCTGCTCGGCATTCACCTCTGATATGTTCAGCATGTCAAGTGAAATGTATATCGAGGCTGTGGTGTCAGGCTGAAGCTCTCGCAAATAAATTTGAACATAGGAGGGCTGGGATAGGGGAAAGACTTTGGTTCAATTACGAAACAATTCCAACAGTTTTGGGGTGAAACAACCCTTTCTCCGAACGTATTTCCTAAGTACTTAGGCTTTAAGGGTGCCTTGACCCACGAGAAAGCCAACACAACTTTGTGAGAAGCCTTCGGGCTAATGACAATCCCGCTTTACTTATCCAAGTATATAGGAAACTTTTGTGACCGTATCGAATAGTGAATTTGATATTTTCATTATAAAAGGCCCGATACTGTTCGTTGAGAAAATTCTAAGCAAGTTCTTGGAAGTTAAGTTGGTCCGAAGGCCCAGATGTTGAGCAAAGCCAAACGAATATTTGGTGTGACATCCATGCTACCAACACAAAATTGCTGCTACCGGGATTCGAACCCAGGACCTCAGTCGAACGGGTCTAGTGTTTTCCCGCTAGACCACGGAGGTCGCATTCCTAGGGTTCTAAAATACTTAAAAAATGTTGCTAGAAAAAATTGTAAGGGTGCCAAAGTAGTCACTTGGTTACCCAAAGTTTCAGGGGGGGGGGGGCGTACCCAATTGAAGGTCATGCAGGTCGAGCCAGACAAGTTTAGGGGGTGAATGGGGGGGGGGGGCAATCCAGAGAACTGGTCGCGAAGGGGTTGAAAGCACCCCAGGGAACAATTGGCAATTTATTGACGAGGGTGCGGGGGAGCCAAGTGCTCCTCCCCTTCCCCGGGAGCTCTTTTTAATTTATTTTTATTCATGAAGTAGATCTCTATGAAGTCATTATGTTGAAAATTTTCCATTTTCCAAAATTTTCACCTTTCAGAACGTTGCGTCATTTGCTTTCTCTTCTCACATTAAATTTTTCTGTTTTCTTTTGTAAATAAATGTAATATAATATCTTGCTTTCCCGGACTCATCGATATTATTCCTTACTATTATTACTTTTTTTTTGCCAAATGAGTATTTGTTTGGCATCCAGGCTTCCAACACAAAATTTCTGGTACCGGGATTCGTCATCAGGCATGTTCAAAACATCGGAATTTAACTTGGTTTTGTAAAGTGGACTTTAATCAGGAAGCAAGAGGTAAGAGATGAGGTTTATTGCAGATTAAGTAGTAAGTTCATACGAACGTATCAAATAAAACCGAGAGAAGTAAAACCCACTTTTTAAGCAATGGAAAAATAAAAATTCAAAGTTAGAGCGTCACGTTAGGGGGGGGGGGGGGGGGGGGGTATAGACACTCAAAAGTTTATGGTCGTACCCGTAAGACGACGCTAACCTCTAACCAGCGTCATAAAACTCAGTCTATCTCCAATTCTAACTGAAGAGTTGAGACGAAAAAAGGAGGGTTCTTTATAATAAATAACTGTTAAACTTCCCGGGAGTGTATTTTTTGTCAATTTAAAAAACAATTGGTAGTCTTAAGAGGACGCTATACCTGACGGTGCATTTTTTGCCGCCCATAAGGATTAATTATTACTTTTTCGTGGATTTTGACTAAGTTATTTTTTGACAGTTTTTCGGTGGTGGTTCCTAATACTAACTCTGGTTGAGGCGGTGCTGGGTCCACTAACGTTTAACTAAACATGGAGCCCATAAGGTTAACATTGCGAGCGGCGATTCATTTTCAAGGTTTACCCTTGGTTGGAAAGACACAAAATTTTGCCGGTACCTAGCCCTAACAATATTCTAAGGATTGTTCGAAGCAGATTTCCCAATTTCTCACTGGTTTCTTTTATTACAACTGTTTTGCAAATGCTAGCATCGCATACCTCAAGAAAAGTGCTGTATCTCGAAAACCAGTAAAAAAATGGGAAATCTGCTTCGAACACTCCTAGAACATTGTTAGGGCTAGGTACAGGCAAAATTTTGTGTCTTTCCAACCAAGGGTAAACCTTGAAAATGAATCGCCGCTCGCAATGTTAATCTTATGGGCGGCAAAAAATGCATCGTCAGGTATAGCGTCCTCTTAAGGCGAACACAACGGTTCGAGCCTGATCCTATCAATGTTTTTCTGATCGGCCTTCACCTTTGTTACGTTCAGCACGTCAAGTCAAATGTTTCGAGGCTGTGGCAGTTCGAAACCTACAATGGGTAAGGAGCTGGTATTTGATAGTGCAGCCAGCTGAGCACGATGGATAATTCTTGAAATGGTCTACAACATGAGTCTCCCAACCTGAATGTAGTCATTCCAGTCGCTAAGCGAAGATTTTAGAACAGAAA
Source organism: Mesopsocus fuscifrons (assembly GCA_950004255.1). Lineage (NCBI taxonomy): Eukaryota > Metazoa > Arthropoda > Insecta > Psocodea > Mesopsocidae > Mesopsocus > Mesopsocus fuscifrons. The sequence continues at coordinate 21,978,319 of OX465375.1, forward strand.
GAAATTCGTGTACACCTACTTTTCAATTACATATAATCATGTTTTTGCAGGCGAACTAAAACCTTTGTATCTATCAACATTTTGGGATTTGGAGAAGAGCCATCAGGTTCCAGAGAAAAGTGCCATTAAAGAACTTCAAGAAAGAGCGTGGTATCTTCAGTCTTTTAAACTAGGTTATCTTGGAAAAGTTTAAGATACGATGAAGAAAATGTGGTTTCGTTTGGAAAGAAAAGTCAAAGAGTTGAGGGGTAAGAGGTGCCTACCCTTTTATAGCTGTCAACCAATAAACCCACGTATATCCCCCCACCCCCCCCCCCCCTCTGTGAGACCTCTGACTCCGCTCATGAATGGTTTATCAAAGCCAGGACGAGTCTCGCTCCACGTCTGTCACGACTTTATTACGTTTGTGTGACGGAATCACCGCCGTTTCAAACCTACCCCTATATACCTACCCCCACCCCCACCCTCACTTTGAAATGAAATGTTCCAAGGCTGTGCATTTTATGCTCGTCTCAAGAAGCTTTTGACCTTTTTTGGATTTTTTACTCGAGTGATTTTTTCCACGAGCTCTTTCCCCAGACAGCAAGAAAGGGTAGCTATTGTTAAGGAGAAATACTATTTTGACTTCCATTACCCCTGATAGTTAACAACATTGATAGCTAGCGGGTCACACCGTTAGGTTTCGCCTGTGACATATTCAGCATGTCATGTGAAACGTACCTACATCGAGGCTGTGTGGTGGTTTAGAACCCACCTAAAACCGTAGGCCCCCATCGTGTATTAAAAATTTAAAAGTTAAATAAAAAACAGAGATAAGCTTGAAAATCGTTTGGTTCGAGTTTAATGAAAAAAGCTTTGCAAAAGGGGTAAAATTGTTTAATCCGCCTGTTTGGCTTTAAACGTGCATTATCTCGTTGAACTCATTCCAGTAGGAAAGACTTATCCGGCGTAATTACCAAGTTTTCTCAGCAAAAGAAAACTAAGCCAGCCGGCGGGAAGGAAGTGGCTAAACACTGCGGCAACCCAGCTGCAAAAGGTAAGAATAAACTCCCCGTATCCTGCGGTTAACTTTTAGATAATTATCTACGTTTTTATACCTTGTCAATTCTTTTATGAAGGTAAAGTAAGCAAAAATTCATAAAAATGACTTTTGGTTACTTCAACCAAACATCAACAGACTCCATTGGTCATTGGGTTTGTTGATGTTTGGTAATTCAAAGACCACTTCAATGAATTTTTACTTACTTTACGTCCTTAATAGAACTGATATTATGGATCTACAATATAATTAGCTCAATAACGAGGTCAGTTTCTATGATAACTTGAGAAAAAGTGCTTTATTTAAGAAATAAACATCACCTCTTCCATATCCATTTAAATTCAAAATAACTCGGTATGTCAGCAAAAACCATGGAAAGTATATGGGTCGCAAGTTTGGGTAACCGCACAACACTATCGCTTCGATATGCGACCCGCGTGACTGTCCCAGGGGCAAAACTAATTTCCCTCCAGAAAAAATGGTAACGTATTCTCCCAGCTGACCCAGACCCGCCATCCCCTTTTTCGCCTGGATTCCTTTCGCATAGATAACCTATATAGCCCTTTAGTGGGGAAGTTATGTATTGCGGGGTCTTTTATGGGGTTTGATTAAGGCAGAGAAGTGACGTGGCACCAGAACATCTTTTGAGTACATCGTGGGATATGTTCTGACTTATAATATGCGTTTGCCGTGCGTTCTATAATTTAGCCCTACCCTTTTTGGAGAAAGGAGGGCAACCAGTCTAACCATCGATTTAGGGTTCTTTATCGGACAGATAGAGTTATTATTTCGAATTTACTGATAACTCAAAGTGTCCTATAAATTTACCTTACCGGAAAAGTGTGCTATAATTTGGGGATCGCGTATCAGTCCAGAGTCGTGGCTCGTGGCACTAGATAGTTCGTCCCACTTTGTTTACTTTCAATTATCTCTATAGCTCACTTTAGATCCCAATTGGCTAGATAATCGACCCTATAGATAACGGGAAAATTAGGGTGCTATCGGCAGGTTGGTGAAAGGTAGTTTGCTTCTATTTCGGAAGGATTATGCTATAGTAAACAACTCAGGCTGAATTTCACCAGTTTAACGTGAAGACTATCGTGTACACGATAGCGCTATCCTATCGCTAAAAAAAAGTTAACGGCTTTCAACATCCTGACGATAGCACCCTGATCTTATACCTTATTCGACTCGTTTGAGTGCGAAACGGGCAGGGATTGTTGTCTACCCAACTATTTAATACCTTTCTCCGAAAAATTAGTGTGTTTTTCCCCGTTAATTTTCTATTTTTAAGTTGAAATTATTGAAACGTACAATGAACGTACACCTAAACAAAGTTGACGTAAACAAAACAGACGAATTCTAGTGACACGACAAAACCTAATGATAGGATAAGTTTAACGGCTGGTTTACCGATTCGATAGCTATTCGATCGGTAGGAGGCACTATCGTGAGGACGTGAGGTGGTGAAATTCAGCCTAAGACTGGATTTCACCATAACGATATAACGATAGGATTTATGTTATCGCCTCGGTAATCGCTTATGACAAGCGCCTTGCAATTGCACTTCTTTCTTTCCAATATCACTTGTCGTAAGCTAAACATATGACAACATAAATCCGATGACGCTATAGTGTACATTATAAGTGGTGAAATCCAGCCTAAAGTGGACTTTAGGAGTTGGTGAAAGCCCCCAGGTAAGTAATTAAGAGTGATGATTGAGATGAAGCAGAGTGTAAAAAGAAAAGCCAGTGGGTAATTGTCTGACTGATATCTGCAATGGCTAATGAAGGTACAGCCAGTTAATTGCTTTCATTATTCCCTGCAAAGTTTGGAAGCACTGGGGCGGATCTGAGCCCCTTTATTGCTCCCAGTCATTTGAAAAAGGAAAGTATTGGAAAGAATATAGGCCGAACAACTCCACTTCTCCATACAGTTCCGCAAAATTAGTAATCTCTCTCTTTTTGGTCACTCAACTTTCCGGAAACTCCAATAACTGGAGCTGGAGATAAAAATAAATGTAACTTTTGCGGAGGGATTTTGGAAAATTGGAGGATTATAATGCTGACGTCAGACAACGGATTCGAACTCAGAGCTCTCAGCACCCAAGCCCGCTCAGCCAGTGAGAGACACATTTACAGAAAAAAAAAAAAAAATACCCGACAGTTTCATCAGGAAATGGGCATAAGAGAACGTCAGCAAACAGCATTGTGCAGTTTCAGGCGTTAACTACCAGTTAGCCAAACCTTATAAAGCACTAACGGCCGGTTATATTATTTAACTGAAGAATCCGTATTTCTAAACAAAAGCCATTAGATGGAAAAGTCACGAAAGTTGTCCACATGAAATGCCTTCATTAGAAGCATTTCGTTGATTAAACGCATTCTGTAGTCATTACGCGGCCTAGGCTGGGTTTCATCTGTTAGTTTCCTCCAAAAGTTGACTATAGCGTTATCCTTCCGATACGTAATGTGGGAGCCTTTCACCATCCTGCCGATAGCGCCGTTGTGCTTAGCTAGAGGGGAGATTGCAAACATTTGTTAACAAAAATCCTTCGATCGTAAAATCGCAACACAGGCTGTTCATTTAGGCCGTTGAAAAGACATATTATATTTCAGAACATTTAAATCTCCAAATAAAATAAAAATAAGAATGCACCATCAGCTGAACCATAACCTTAAACTGGACTGGGGTGGGAGGAGGGGTGTTTGCTTCTAGCAAAAGTGCTGAAATAATGGCGGGGGATGACTCCCCCTCCCCCTGATGAATGGCGGCATTAGGAGATGGGCTTGTAGAGGCAGAGGGGGGGAGTGCTCTCCAGCAAAGAATCAATTACGTTTCACATCTCCAAACCCTAGGGTCTTATTTATTTATTCTGCCCGCTTCTTCTGAAAGGATCATTCCAGGCATTAACGATGCTGGAAACTCAATTTTTTAAGTTTTCCTTTGCAAAAATTTTATTTCGTTGTCGAGAAATGGCCTGACTCTTTGCCCTAACTTTTAAAGTTGACTATAGCGTTATCCTCGCGAAAAGGAAAGTTGTTGCCTTTCACCATCCTGCCGATAGCGCCCTTACCTTAACTTTAGTGAGAGGTTTATTTCGGAACAAGTAAATATCTACCAGTTTCGTTCTATCACTGTGATTCCGTAAAAAGTGTAAACAAACAGCAAGACGTCTACTGTTATTTTATTTTCCTGCAACAAGTGGTGGTCTTCTAGTGGAGAAACACGAAGACTCGCAACACTGAGGTCCTGGGTTCGAATCCCGGTAGCAGCAATTTTGTGTTGGTAGCATGGATGTCACACCAAATATTCATTTGGCTTCGGCCAACAATCAGTTTGTTTAATTAATATCTGTGCCTTCGGGCCAAGGGGATGGGCTGTAACCACCAGTAGGTGCGTGCATGGGGGACATCTAAAATTTTATTTGACCCTGTGGTACAAGCCTACCTACAAGCCTCGCTTTTTTCTAAATACTCTACCATTCGTTTTTACGGCACGCCAACCTGTATAGCCTTTTATAGGGCTGTTATATGCCTTTAGAAGGAATTCAAAAAAATAAAATTGCTATAGTGGTATCGTAAAAACAAATAGACTTAACCGAAGTTAAGTGGTTAAGCGAAGCTATTGGGACAGTCGTAAAACACAACAAATAAAGGGTCCGACAACAGTCGCACTAAACTTTCTCGCCCCATGTGATTTTTTTTTTTTTTTTTTTTTTTTTTTATTTCTTTGAGATTTTTTTGCGGAAGTAATTTTTAAGCAATCCAAAATCGGTTGAAAGTGACCCAAGAGCATCTATCCGAGATCACTCCCACCAAGTTTCATGGCTGTCATTCTATTACTGTAGTCCCAAATGCGTTCCGACCATTCAAAAACGTGGTTTCTCATTCTCAACTCATTTTCGACACTTTTTTGACTACAACGACCGTAATTTTGAAGATAACAAAATTATGTTCGACAGATGTTTAAGTTACATGGTTCTACACAAACTTACCAAATTTCATGACAATCGGTCAATAAATGTGAATGGCGCCGAAACGATCGAACTTTGGTCCAGAACGGCCGTAATTTTCAACCAATTCAATTTTAGTTGAAAATGACCTCGAAGCATCTATTTGTCAACACACATACCAATTTTCAGTGTTATAGATTGAAAAGTGTACCGTCGGCGCTTGTCTAAGTAACCAAAAACACGATTTTTGAATTATTTTGGTGGTTTTTTGACAATAGCGGCCGCAATTTTTGACCAATCAAAAAATCCTTAAAAATGTGTCTCGGCAGTGATTTTAGACAGGTCCATACCAAATTTCATCAAAATCGGATGAACGGTATAGGCGCTAGAGCACTGCACGGACTGACGGACGGACGGACGGACGGACGGACGGACGGACGGACGGACGGACAGACTTTTTCCAGAAACCACTTTTTTTGACTCAGGGGACCCCCAGGATCATGGGAAACCCAAAATCTCAATTTCGAAATTTTGCACGAAAACAATACTTTCTCGCCATATATGGCTAGCGAGAAAGTAAAAACAGCCACAACCTTCAGTTAATCTAAAGCCCTTATTAGACGAGATTAAACCCGGTTTAGGGTGCGTCCCACCCTGCCCAGTTAAGAGGATACCGGAGTTTTTCTCCCATGTTTACCATTTCGAAATTTTTCTCTTAACCGAGTATCGTGGAACTAAACCTAAGTTTATCAGGTTAATCTGAAGTTATTTTTCAAAACGCAGTTAAGACTGAACGTACAGTTGCTATTTATTTACGTTTTTACAGACCATTTTTTGAGGACGGGTTTAAGAATATTTAAATATCCAGCAGTGTCCTCAAAAAATGGTCTGAAAAAACAATAACAAACACAGTTGTGTGGTGGCACTTATCTTGTTCAAGTTACCCGGTTTTTGTATCTTTTCTAACGTACCCTTAAGCAGTAGAGTGCCATTTTTACCCTTAAACGATCACCAAGTTTCTGTCAGCTAAACGCAATTTGGTGAGCCATAAATTTCGAATTTTAATAGAAAGTTTTAAGAACCAAAAAAAAAAATATATGGAAAGAAGTTGGAAATTTTACGTTTTACGGGTTTTTACTTTCTCGCGTTATGAAGGAAACGTAATGATGGAATGGGAAATTATATTGTGGGGTTTTTGTGAAGACTGAAGGCACAGTAGTGCTGTATTCCGAACCAGCTACTGGATACTTACTATTCTCAACTATAATATGACTTTGAACGTGACGGTCTCGTTTTTATGGAGACACTATAGTCCACTTTATGTAACATCCTCCTTTAGTTTCTGACGTTAAAAATAATTATATTATATTTCAGAACAAATAAATATCCAGATCAGAAAAATGTCATTAAACAACTACCAACATCAGAATTGCTATTATTTGAGATGATATAATTTTTCACAATGAGAAAGTCATATCGAACCGTTGTCGCTCCGAACATTTTTTGTGCGTTCGGTTTTATTAAAAAACGCGTTGTGTTTTGTAATATTTCTCGAGCACCTGTCGCTGAGCTTAGCAGTAGCTAAAAGCCAAAGCTTTCTAATTTCCGCTGGCTGCCAGTGGCAGTCGCATTCTCGTATTCCACTTACGTAACTTAACGTATAAGCAATCTACCAGTTCACTTCAATCAAGTGAAAACTCGGCTTCCTGTCGTGCTTTTGCCAGACTTTCAGTTTGAATATCGCTGAATTTTTTTCATTAGATGTGCTTTGCTACTCGTATATTTCTTTCTTGCATTTTTATTAATACGAGGGTAGTTCCATAAGTTCGGGGTTGAATGTGTTGGTGGTTACAGCCCATTCCCTTGACCCGAAGGCACAGATGTTAATTAAAAACAATCTGATTGTTGGCCGAAGCCAAATGAATATTTTGTGTGACATCCATGCTACCAACACAAAATTGCTGCTACCGGGATTCGAACCCAGGACCTCAGTCGTGCGGATCTCGTGTTTTGCGGGTTTTGCCACAGGACCACGGTGAGTCCTTCCAAGATCTACTTGGAAAAATCAAGAACTAGATGGTGGGACCTCTAGCCTGCTGTCTCACAAGCAAATCATAATCAAATATTGTATGTTTTGTTTTGGAATGAAACTGAGACGATACCTAAATATATTTTACGTAATTCCTACAAATTTGATTCATTTATCAAGCTGTTACAGAATAACAAATGACCTTTTATTTCAAGATAATTTTGTTTCTGACATTTTACTAATCGCCGAAAAAAGGTTCCGCAAAACGGACTTGGCGGAAGGAAACTGGAAAATACAGCACGTTTCCTTGAGAAATAGACTTTTTATTGAGACTCCAGTGAGAAAACGACAATTTTTCCATAGTTATATTTGATATAGTTAGCAAAGTAATCTTCCTGAGAAAGTAGGCAAAAGCTTTAGCCGTTAAAAAGTCCACTAGCTAACGTTATGTTAAGAGTGCTATCGGCAGGATGGTGAAAGGCACCAACTTTTCTTATCGGGAGGATAACGCTATAGTGAACTTTTAGGGGACACTATATTACACTTTAGAACTGGTGAAATCCAACACCGTAACAACGATAACAGCGTCAAGGGCGACTACACAGTCGTGATCATTCAGAGCCAATTAAGTTTTGACGTTAAAAAGACATTTTATATTTCAGAACGTTTAAATATCCAAGAGGGACTCAAAAAATGGTCGAAAAAAAACGTATATTCTGCCTTAATTTATGATTAATGATATTTCGGATGTAGTTAAGTACAGCACACCCTCTCTCTTTGCCGATGACCTAAAACTCAGTATTGAGGTCACGGAATTGGCGAATTGTGAATTGTTGCAATGTGATTTAGATGCTATTGCTGAATGGAGTGTTGTGAATCGTTTGAATTTTAACTTGAGTAAGTGCGCTATTGTAAGTTATAGTTTAAATAGGAATACGATTATCTTCAGCTACACGATGGGCAACATTGCTCTCGCAAGGCATACGGAAGTAAGAGATTTAGGAGTTATTTTTGACAGTAAGTTATCATTTGTCTCACATGTGAATAAGATGGTCAGTAGTTCTTTCAGAATGTTGGGTTTCATTAAAAGAATGTGTCGATATTTCAGAAGTGAAAGCACGATCTTGAGACTATATAACTCATTTGTACGGTCTAAGCTTGAGTACGCAGCAATTATTTGGGATCCTATATACACAAGTCAAGTTAATCAGATTGAGCGAGTTCAGAAGAAATTTGTTAAGTATCTAAATTCAAAAATCAGGAATGAGGAATCTTCTGGCCTGGAATATGGTGTGATTTTAGATAGATTTGGCATGTCTACCCTTGAAGATAGGAGAAGACGTGCCAAAATCATATATCTTCACAAGCTTCTCCATGGTCAGGAGAACAACTCGACCATGATCAACAAGCTGCAGTTTCGAGTCACCTCACTTCGAAATGGCGATGCTTTCTATGTTCCATTTGCGAGGACCAACATTTCTGAGAGAGCCCCTGTATATGCCCTGAGTGTAGCTGGAAATACTTGTTCGGAAGTAGACATATTTAGGTTTAGGAATACAAAGAGCTTTAGAAGCAATCTTAACGGTAGTTGACGTTCTAAGTAGGTATGCCTAGGTTACTTTAGTGGTAGTTTTTAGTTCTAGTCTGTAGTTTTTAGTCTGTAGTTTTAGTAAGTCAGCACTATTATTAACTCTGTAGTTGTTGTGTCTGACTTTAATACATTATTTATTTATTTATTTATTTAATAATTGACCCAAAATATAATGTAGGTACTATGCGGTCACATTTGTCCTCCGGTATGGGGACACTTAGCACTCTATCAAGTACGCTGCCATTCATGAAATGAAATAGTAATGCCGACTCTATATAGTATGGAATGAGGAGGGTGGGGGGGGGGGGGGGGTAACCCCAAATGCGATTAGTTTTTATGACGTCACGGTCCGTTATTTCTCACACCTCGCCGCCATTAAAGCGGCTCCACGCTGCGGCTTGCAAATTATTATTGGCTGCTTTACGTTCGCGGTGCTATGTTCCCCACATATTGCTGCTAGTCACTTTATTCCATGTCCCCTCCTAATGCCTCCCTCCCTATTCAATTTAATCTGGTTTGAATGCCTCCAGTGAACGGCCGCGGCGGTTGAAAGAGCGGAAATTTTTGGTCAGAAAGTTCCCCCTCCCTTCACAGACTCGTTTGCAAAGTATCGTAATTTGCCAGACGGGTGACATCAGGTGGCCATCTCGGCATGGGCTTCTAACCTTGATGGTCCGGAACCCACCTAAAACTGTAGGTCCCAGTCGTGTACAAACACCTTCCACCACCCCTCTACTAGTAAACGTCAGAGGGCTGTAGAGCTTTCTGTGTGAAAATGGCCTAATTACAGACAAACGAGTGAAATATGGCCTCACATAGCGGCCACAGGGCCATTAACCTAATGGCGTATTCCATTCGGTTTTACGTGATTTCCCTTTTCTTATCGCACCCCCCCCCCCCTCCCCCACACTCCCCCTCCCCTGTATCGCCCAGGATCCCTTCCCCAATTTCTTGCTCCCTGAATAGTTTATAGGTATGGGTCAAGCTTTGGAATTCTAATGCTAAATACGGCCAAAATCTCTGGAAAAACCACTGGTCAATTTTTTTTGTCTATTGTAGAATTGGGTTTTCTCTTCTAAATTATTATTTTTTAAAAAAATTTCTGTAGTCAGTTCTATTTATCGAGGTATGTACCTGATTTTTCTTCCCATTTTTGAGGAAACTGTTGAATATTTTGAAGTATAAAATGTCTTTTTAACGTCAGTAATTAATTGGCTATTTTGCGATTTTACGATCGAGTGATTTTTGTCAATAAAAATATTTTCAAGAGTACTCGATCGTAAAATCACAACAGTACTTTCTCGCTGTGCTGTTAGCGATGAAGTAGAGTTTTGTAGGTGCAGGTGATGGTGGGAAGCAACAGCTCTGTTCCAGCAATCAACCATATCGCTGTGAGCGCTTATCGGACGTATCCTCCTTTCATCTGTTTGTCCCTATACACAGCGACCTGATTACAAGTTTCGATTAGTCGCCTGCAGCTCCCCAGCACACAATCATCAGCTGGCTAGTTCTGTACCTTGTCCGGCCAGTTCACGTTTATTACTGCGGCTTGGGACAGACACATTTCATCTGTCTGCTTTCATCCTGCGACGAAACAGTTTGAAACTGGAATGGAAAAAATGTGTACCTCAGGAAATGATTGGATTCTGTAGTCTGATGTCTCTGACTTAGTTTCTGTATTTTCGCATTTTAGATGCTATGTCTACGAAGGGAGAAGGCCTTGGGAACAAATTTAGGTTTCTACAACACCGCTCAGAAGGCCTTTTGTCGCGGATAATATACACATTCTCCATATTCGGCACCGTGCAACAGCCTCATTCAAATTGTTACATGAAAACTATCTCCTGTGCGGATAAATGTGGTCTCTCGCGAGGGAAGTGAGGGTGAAATCTGCTAACTGTGAAAGTTATCTGTCAGTTGCAGGTATATATGGTTGATGTGTTCTCTTCTGTTGTTTACAGTTTATGAGGACTGTCACGGTCCCCTAACGGCGGTTATAGGCTTGGCCAGGTTGGGTATCTTCGAAATGGTCCGAGGTTTCAGGTTGTTGGTTGTTGGTCTTGAAGTTGAACACCTTATCCAAAGCAAAGCACTTTTCCTCATATTATCATAGAAAGTAACCTCCTTATTGCAATGAAAACAGTGTACTAACAAAATCTCCTGTTTAATTTTAACTTGGCATGGTGGGACGCACCCTAACTTAGTCAATTCTTGTAAGAACATAAAGTAAGAAAAAATTCATTAAAAAGACTTTTGGTTACTTCACAGTGTTTGAATTACCAAACATCAACAAACACACTGATCCAAAATGTGGAGTCTGTTTGTTGATGTTTGTATATTGCAGTAAGGCTGAATTTCACCACTTTCCGATAGTGTCTTTTAACGAGAGGATTTAACGAACGGATTTAAGTTATCGTATGTTTAGCTTACGACAAATGCCTTGCGCTTGCACTTGTTTCTCTGCGATCGCACTTGTCGTAAGCTAAACATACGATAACGTAAATCCGTTCGTTAAATCCTCTCGTTATAGACACTATCGGAAAGTGGCGAAATTCAGCCTAAGGAGGTTAGTTTCTATGGAAGTATGAAAAAAAGTGGTTTGATATTTGACTGCTGGCTATGTGTAATATCTATCTTATGGAGCTGTGTTGGTATAGGGAGGTATAGACATGAAAAAAACGAAATTGTGCTCAGAAAGTTATTTTTGGGTCCAGAGACCAGAGAGAAACTAAATGAAGATATTTCACACAAGCTATTATTATTATCTTGGTAATTTCTAGGTAGTGTTGTATTAGATTTCTTTGAATTCTACCAAACATATGAAAGCAAGAGAAGGGCAGGTCCCCAAATCAGGAATGGAGTAACGTCATTACATTACGCATCTCTATTTTACGTTTTACTTTTAAAAAATACCATTTCTGAAAAAATAGAGGTATTAACTTTCTTCGAATCTAAGCGACTTCATTTCGGAAAGGCACTAAACTGAAAAAACTGAGTAATCCATTTCCAAAAAGCTTTCTGGAAAATTATTTAACGAAATTATCCGTACGGTCTTTAAAAATACTCGGGATCCATCGCTGACTGAAGAGCAGGCAAATCCTATGGCTTAGAAAAGACACGGGAAAACTTGGAAAATCCTGTTCCATGGGAAGAAAAAAAGTCTGATTTAGATTGGAAAATAATTTTGCGAGAAAGGGAGGAAAGAAAAATATTTTTGTATGTGGAAGTTGAAAGGGGTGTAATCGATGGAAAGACTTTGAAAGTTGACTCGGTTTTGATCGGTAAGCCTGGATTATGAGGTTGCGGGGGCTGCCAGGGCTCACTTCGGGAGGCTAGCTTGTTTCCCTTCTATTCTCAGCTTTTTTCCGGCTGAATTACCATATGGGTTCGCGGAAAATTCCATTTTTAAATATTTCTTTTTCTTGCAGAAAAAAATGTATAGGTGGGCCAGGACGCAGACGTTCGGGGATGATCTGGTCACCCCCGAACGTCGAGTTTTCCCTCTAGCTTCGCGAATTTTCTACTCTCAGCTTTTCTTATTGTTTTAATAATGGTCGGCCCACATCGTAACCAACCAATTTCTGGCGTTTAAAAGACATAATATTATATTTCAGAACATTGAATAAAAAGTTATTGAAAAAACAACAACAAACAGCAGTGAATATTCCGGCATAGTTTCAATGAAATTTACAACAGATGGTCCAAAATTTACAGGGGAATACAGTTCAAAGAATCTTCCTCAATGAATTTCCAAACGTTAATCACGATTTTATTGCTTAAATTGTGAGTAATGAACGAAACTATCAACGTTATAAATAAATGTGCCTGAAAATAAATGTTTCTGAAAATAAATTTCGGAGTTTGGTGGGAATTTCTATAGCGTGAACTCAGAAAAAGCTGTGAAGCTGACAAAGAAGTGCTGGCTGGGTTTGAGAGATAAATTTGAAGAGTAATACGGGAAAATGTGAAGGGGCGATTTTTTTGGATTTGACTTTCCCCCGAATTCCATTATACGGTGGGATGGATATTGAAAGCTCTATTGAGGGTCCCCCGAGTATGACAACAACGCGATAACTAAATAGGGCCAGGGTCAATCTTCCTCCTACTCCGAAAACATCTGATACTTTTTTCTCGTTTTCTGCGTTATCCAGTTTTCCTTCTTTTGAGCTTTTTTTTTGGATTTTTTTTCTAGACTACCCTTGCAGTGACCTTTTCAAGATTTGAAATTGAGTTACCTCGCCTGTGATTTTGGTTCAAGGTAGTATTTGTCTTGCAGTTACTGGACATCATCATGCCACTCAAAAACCTATTTTTGTTCGCCAAGTCACTCTGTAACACAGATTTCGTTTCAGCACAGGTATGTTTTCATTTAAATCTGGTTTGAAATTTGGGGTTTTCAACCGTGAAGTCCCTCAAAAACCCCAAAAGTGGTTTTTGAATACCTATCCGGTGAGAAAGTGAATAAATCTGTTTACCTACTTACAGATTTTACCGAAGTTTATGTTCAAGTAATAACAAAATGATTTTGCTTCCCATTTTTTTTTTTTTTTTTTTTTTTTTTTCGAGAAAACTGTTGGGTATTAAAATGTTTTGGAATATAATGTCTCTTTTGTGAGTGACAAGTACCTACGTCATTTTACGTTCGAGTAATTTTTGACAAATTTTCTGGCGTCAAAAATATTTCGGAAATCTCCAAAAATGTCGTAAAAAAAATGGGATGAAAAAAATGTTAAGAAGAATTGTATGGAGAGTCTTAAAATCAAACAATGGAAACGTCGATAGTAGAGAAAGAATATTGAATTAAATGAAAGAATTGGCACATAGATTTTTGTAGTTGGCAGTAACTGCAAACAAAATGCCGATAAAGCAAAGAAGTCGCAAATGTAATGGAGGACGTGGACTATGTAATTTGCATTCTATTTTCACATTTTTACATATTCAGGGGACGAAAGGGAAGAAAATGTCAAGGGCGAAGGAAGGGGTGAAGTCTAAGTGAGAGTGAAAATATAATTCCTATAATGGCATTAAAACCAATAACCTCCAAGTGCGTTATTTGATCGCTTCATGAATTATTAATCAGTCTAATCCAGCTAGAGATATTTCCTCCGAGGATTGTAGCCACACCCTTATTCCGATTTTTCCCTTTTCATCTCCCTGGCTTAAGGGTCTACCTCCCTTTCCGACGACCTGTAGTACAATGTCCGCTTGGAGACACAGAAACTAGGGACATCCTACAATTGGTACTTGATAGAGCTTTACTGAGGGGCCTGTTACCATGGTGACTGTTTATAGCAATGGCATAGCAACGAAAAGCTTGGGAAAATACCTAGATTCTGTCCAGTAAATTTTTGCGTTCCTTTTCACAAGTAAGCAACTTCAAGTAAACTTCATAAGATCTGGTCATGAAAATTTTTGCTAGTATCGGGATCGAACCGGTGTGGCCCGGCTCAGGGTTCTTCTTAAGGGGCGGTAGAGATGCATCTTCTGGTGACACCACAAGGCAGGCTTCTGTTTACAAGTCCCCTTAATAGGAATTCACGTAATGGGATTGGAGGATTTCTACTAAACCGATAATTTCATTGGTTAATAGTCGCAATTATCTTTCCCCGCCATTTCCGCTTTCCCCCTTTTTTGTTTTCAGATGTTTCCCGTCCTCTTCACCCCCCCCTCCCCCCCTCTATCATTAAATTCTTAGCTCACCGAGCTGGCAGAAGGAGATAACTAGTTGACATTGCTGCCTCCACGTTTTTGCTTTCCTTTTCCTGTTGACATAAGTAAATGTGCGGAGGTTGCTAACTAACCCCTAGTGGGGTACTGGGTGCCACCTTTTATGCCCTCTGGGGTGACTTTGTCACAGTCGAGTTTTCCCCCAGCCGGGGAAGGCCAGGTACCCAAAGTCTGCAAATCCAATAAGGAAATCAGGTTCTACCCCCGTGTTGGCCTTCAGCAGCTGTAGGGTACCCGATAAACTGGTATTAACGGCAGCTGATAAAGCTGAGGTGGCGGATAACAACTGACTGATCGGTTTTTCTATGAAACGTCAAATTGAAATGTGAAGGCTGATTTGATTGTTGGAAAGAGATGGGGGAATATTGGAACAGAGATATGTCAAACATGATATTGAGCCCTGTGTCAGACGTGGCCTTAGGGAATCATAACTTACCCATATATCCTTTATACTTCCTCATTCATGATTTGTTTTATTATAAAACGCTACGTTCCAAATCAAAATTGACTTTCTTTCAAGTCTATTACAATACATTGAACTGCACTGTTCCCTTTTTAAGGTCCTTACGATTTACGTACGCAATCCTCGATCAATTCTGTATAGAACTTGGTTTTAAAGGTCGTGTTTGTTTGCTTTTTATGGGGAAACTATTGGATAATTATTATTGTATTTGTTCTGAAATATTATAGTATATCTTTTTAACTTTCGAAATTATCAGGCTGTGTTGTGATTTTATTTTCGATTGAGGGTCTCCACACTAACTTTGTGATACTTTGACATATTTATGAATAAAAAAGTGACGTAGCACTTGTATCACGAAATGACGAACCTTTTTGTTGGCAAAAATCACTCGATCGAAAAATTATAACACAGCCTGTTAATTTTGGCCATTAAAAGGTCATATTATATTTCAGAACATTTAAATATCCAATAGTTTCATCGAAATGTGCAGAGAAACGTAAACAAATAGCGAATATATAAGTATTATGTTCGGTCTTAATATATGTATGGGCACCGAGTTTTGCGAGTTGTGTAGGAAGACGATCCAGGGTCTATTCCCAACTTGTCGGGAGTTTACTTTTTTGGACGAATCTCCGAGGGTCCACCGAACTGGAATAAGTACCTGGCCTTAATCAGCTGAGGAAAAACTCAACTGTCGGGCGTGATAATGACCAGATGACCCTCTTGTGTACATAGGCACCTCAGGGAATCATGGAATTTTTTAGAGGGGTTACCCCTTCGGGATTCATCTTTCTATGAATATCGTTGGGAATCTTTGGAAATCTTTATGGAATCTCAGTGGAATCTCAAGGAATCACTGGAGTGGTTACCCCCTCGGTGTTGACTTTAGCAATGACTCCCGCCCTTGTAGGCTCACAAATAAATTTACTTCCACCAGTGCACCAGTATGTAAGATTTTAACTTCGCACGTTTCCACTGGCGCAGATAGGTAATTAAGTTAGGTACGTGAACTGGAACGAAAGGTAAAGCTGCCTCCGTCTCAAAGCAACTCCAGAAATTCGTTTTCCAAATCAGTGAAAATGGCAAAGCAAAAACAAATTCACCAAGTGTGAAAATTAATTTGGAAAAGCACACACAAGATAGGTCAGACGAAAGGCGGGAGGGTGGGGGTGTTGCAGGAAGTGGGGAACGCGAACCCACGCAGAATCAAGGGGGAGAAGGGGGAAGGGGGCTATCCTTTTGAAAAAAATTTCAATCCAAAGACAAAACTGCCAACGGGAAATTTAGTCACATCCCCTCGTTTGAAATGGAATTACTCTCGTTGGAATGCCCTGTACTATCTTTCATTTGTTCCGACAGACGCTGCTGTTTTGGAAAATTTGGTATTCATTACGGAAGCGGATAAACCCTCAAGTGGGGGAAGCTATTTTTACTAGGGGATGCTTTTTGAAGTACAGCGGAAATTACATTGTTGCAGACCGACATTAACCTCGTCAACATTGTTGGCATAAGTGCATGCATGTTTTTTACTGTTTGAGTAGCGTGTACCTGATACAAAACGGAAGTAGATAATATTATGACATGTTTCCAATTACTCCCATTCTTGCATTATGTTATTGTTGCCGAGGGACAAATGATTTTAAACTCTTTTTCATGCAACTGACCAGCATTATATTTCCTAAGTTGCAAGTGCCTGTCGAGACGTTCCTATTTTTCTCTTCAGATATTGAGTAACTTAGAAAATGATTGTGTTATGTAGTCTGATGGCAGAGGATACATGATACATTGCATCAGTACAATTAGTAGGAGAGTAATTGGAGCCAAGCTAGCCATGGATAAGCTGGTGACGAAAAGCCTTTGGGGAGGGTGGGACCTCCGTAACTTTGGCGACGAAGGGTAGGAAGGTAACCGCTCATTAATCAGTGGTCATCACCATCCCTTAGGCCTCTCTTACCCTCTTAAACATGTGCTTTCCTCCCCCTCATATAAACCTTCATCAACCCTACTTAAATCCTGGCAAAACGTGGCTCCTATGTGCTATTTCTTTCTAAAACTGTAAGGATGAATTTCACCATCTCACGATAGTGCCTCCTACCGATCGAATAGCTATCGAATCGGTAAACGAGCCGTTAAACTTATCCTATCATTAGGTTTTGTCGTGTCACTAGAATTCGTCTGTTTTGTTTACGTCAACTTTGTTTAGGTTCATTGTACGTTTCAATAATTTCAACTTAAAAATAGAAAATTAACGGGGGAAAACACACTAATTTTTCGGAGAAATGTATTAAATAGTTGGGTAGACAACAATCCCTGCCCGTTTCCCACCCAAACGAGTCGAATAAGGTAAGAAAGTTATTGTTATTGCTAACGCACGGATTCACTATCGTCAGGATGGTGAAAGCCGTTAACTTTTTTTAGCGATAGGATAGCGCTATCGTGTACACGATAGTCTTCACGTTAAACGAATTTAAATTATTTTTTGAAGAATTTTTCGGCAACATTGTTTGCAAATTTTCACCAATCAAAAGTTTCCTCTGGGACCCTCAGGATCATGGGTTGGGAAACTTTATTTTCGATTTTGAAAATTTGAACGAAAATAATACTTCCTTGTCATAGTGGCTATAGTAAGGCATCAATAAAATAAAAAGAGCAACAGTGTAATTTCCGTACCTCAGTAATTTTTGAACCCCCAGTCGAGGCCTCTGTCCTATCGCTCGCTTCAACGATTTTCAACTTTCTCGAAATTTTTTCTCGATCCAAGGAAATATCAGCTATAAATCTTGCATCCAGGTGTGTGGAGGAAATAAAGAACGGCCTGAGTCGAATAAAAGAGTCTGAGAAGGCAAACAGGCGAGCGTGGACGGACGGACGGACGTTCTCTCCGATGGCTTAGCGAAAGGTCACGTCTGCTGTTCCTCTACCTGCAACCCCAACGTGACTCCATCTATCTCACCCCATCCCCGCATCCCTTGTATAATGCTTTCGGTTCAACCTGCACTCAGTGCAGGTGTGCTGGTTTGGTGCAAGCTTCAGTTCAAAATGATTTGAGCTGGGGTTGTGTGCTAAACCGAAAATGGCTACTCTTCACTGCGCCTGCAAAACCGTGATTATGTAATTGGAAAGTCGGTGTACGCGTATTTCAGTCGACCAAAAAAAGTAAAAAGTAAAAAGAACACTGCGTTGGCGGTGGATACAGTCACGGGTAAACCTAAACGTGATTTTGGTAGGTATAACCTTAACTTGCATTTTGCGAATGATATCCTTCAGTTACCAATACTTAACTGACAGACTAATAATTTGTTTTACGTTTCTTGTTTCAGTTGAATATTTCCGAAAAGTGATATGAAAAATGAGGCAGTGCTATGACGTCACGGAATGACAGGCTTACTAACGAGGTGAGTCATTTGTTTCTGGTTTTGTTTGTTTTAAATAGTAGCTGTGACACCTTGTCAACTGTCAAAATGTTATTTATTTTTGTCCTGGAAATTGTTTGACTGTTGTTATTTTTTTTACTTTCCCTTAGGTATTGTTTTTAAAACAAATGATGTTCAGATGTCACGTGACAGGTAATATTTATTTTCACCTGCCGCTTTATTATGGATCTTCGTCGTTATCTTGGGCGTTAAGCTCCCAATGCAAAACATAGATAAAACTACACCACTTCGTCGTTATCAATGCCGTTAACTTGGTGTTAACAGATCCGTAACAGACCTGCAGGACCAAAACGAATCTATTTTCTCACGCTATCTATTTTAATAAGGAGGTTAGTTTCTGTATTAACGTGAGGAGAACCTGAATAAACACTACCTCTCCCATGTCCTGTTAACTCAAAACGGTTTCGACTCCATCCTGCAACTTTACCACTTGTCATTGATTCTCAAAACCATAAGCTGTATATCCTTCAACAAACATGAAACTTTGAATAGCTAAGCCCTTGGCTAATATGAATGCATGGTTGAAATCCCTGCTAGCATCGAAGAGTGGCTTTGTCAGTTTTCAAACGATACGTGGAGCACCATGGTTAAATGCCAGTCAGGCAGGAGTTTTGCCAGTTCAAACTCCAGCGAGCTGAAATTTTTTCTTTTAAGTTGTAGAAACGATTGTGCGAGATTCCAAATTTCCTAATAATAAATTGATTGATACCGGTAATTGCACCTCCATTTATATCGTTCGATAATATTCCTTCCCCAGTAAAAGCTTATTGTCACACTATGTTTAGCTTTTAGAGCAGCCACGGCCATGGCCGGTCGTGCATTTACCAGTTTCATATAGAACTCGTTATTGTGTAGTGTAGTCTATCCACCCCACATGCCAGAAAATACTCTCATCGAAGAGTGAGGAGAACTATAACTAGTTAGTGTAGGGGTAGTTTTCTGGCTGTGTGCATTGTGTATTCACCATCTGGGGAACATTGGTAGCCACCCCTTGATGGGACTCCCATAATTATTAATTTACATTGTCCGGGCTCCAAAATGGTTTCCCGGGCAATTTGCAGAGGCCATTCATAATTCGCGGGGAGGCAGAGTCCATAAAGAAACCACTTGCCTCATATAGTGTACATGGGAATCACCACTGGTGCCCCCATCGTAAACGTTATGGCCGCTGCAAATCGAGTCACGAGTTGTTTTTTGTCGTGTCGCTTTGTAGCGCTGGTGGTCCGTTTGAAAGAGTACCACTTATCCCTCTCCAAGTGGCACTTTAAGCGACAATAAATCGAAGCGTAGGATTTATATGTTTTTACTGCTTAAACAGCGCCTGTTTCATGTCAAGCTTTCAGACTGAATACACATTATTTGTTGTTGAGGACACTGTTGGATATTTAAAGGTGCTGAAGTATAATATGTATTCTTAACGTCAGATTTCAACAATAGAGTAAATTTGGACAATATTTTATTGACCAGCTTCCCACCCATCTTGTTAGTACACCACTGGGACCTACAATTTCCGGTGTGTTCCGAACCACCACAGCTGATCAGAAAAACTTCGTTACGATCGGGATCGAACCGTCGTGATCCGATTCCTGTAGAGACTTTCATCGAAGCCACTCAGCTATATCAAGGCTAAGCCCCAAGGTGGGAAAAGCAGCTATAAAAGGGAAAAATGGTCTGCTCCGCCGTTTCTTCTAACTTTCTCAGGGCATTCATTCCAAGTTCCACGAGGAAGTTGAAGCGAGAATATAATGCGAATCTTCCATTCTAGGTTTCATGCAAAATGGGGTGATTGTTGTCACCGGCAGAGAAAATTTCTATGGTAATTTTGAGTAAAAGAGTCTCAGACACAAAATTATAAAACGAAAGTAAGAGCTTAGTATTATTTTGCTGTTGGAACTTTGAAAAGTTTATTCCTTAATATGCGGAGCGGTTTTAATTGGAATCGTGAACTAGTTATTTCTATACCCTCAACTTTCTATCGAGGAAGCGTACTTTATATGTTAGAACCAGTTTTCGGGCAGTTGAATTTCTGTTTGTTGACATGGAATTTATTTGTTCTACGGTATATTATGGGTAAATAATCGTTTGACTTTCCGATAGGAGAAGACTTTCTCAAGTTAAAACGATATATTATATTTCAGAGCAAATAAATATCTAACATAATCAACCGTTTCCTCAATTTCAGATTGTACATTCGCTCGCTATCTGGGAAAGAGAGTTCATTATAGAGAGGGTATAAAAATGAGGCAAAGAGAGGTTATAGAGAGGTTACCGGTATAAGGGCGAGAAGGTAAAAAAATGTCTCTTACAAGAATACGTTGCGAGATCAAGAATAATAACAAGCTTCTTGCGTCACAAGCGCGCGAATATACCTTGAGGTTTTTTTTTTCGAAAAAAGAAAAATTTCTTGGGAAAGGTGGCCGGGAAGCGCGGGCTTAGCCGTGGCTTATATGAACTCGCAATATTGCTGAATCCTCATACCTACTACACAACAGGGGGGCAATCCCCCCCCATCCCCCTCGTCTGTCATATTTCCCAAGCGATATTGGGCTTTGTCGATGCCTTTATTTCCGGGGGGAAAAATGCAACTGGGGATTCCCCTCAAATTCATCCCTCTGTTCTCACTCAACTATTAATAGCTTTTCCTGATTAATTCTTAATATCTCGATAGTTTTGTCCCCTAACTAGACCATTTCACACATTGTCCATCGAGCTCAGCTATAGCAGCCAAATACCAGCTCCCCACCCATCGTGTTACTTCGCAAAGTGGACCTACAGTTTTAGGTGGGTTCCGAGCCACCACAGACTCGATATACATTTCACTTGACATGCTGAGCATATGAAAGGTGAATGTTTGTCAGAAAGACTATGATAGGATCGGGATGGAACCGGTGTGACTCCGTCTCATTGTTTCTCCACTCGGCTGCGAGTGCAAGCAGAAATTTTTTCAGTGGGTTGGACTCGAACCTGGCTTCTACGGCCTATTACGGAACAATTAAGTTTCAGCCAGTGTCCTGTTAGACATGACGGGATTTCGGCCGAGTGCGCCGAAGCTATTTTTTTATATCCATACCGTAAGCGGACAGTATCATAACGCCAGGGTTTGAACCCACACCTCTTAGGACACAAGTGGGACCCTATGACCGCTCAGCCACTGCGAGGTATCTACTAGATTTTTTACAGGGGGGGAGGGGACTGTAAAGGTTGAGTGCATGAGGCTTTGACCGTTTTGATCGATCTTTTAGTGAGTGACACAGACGTATGACAATTTTGAAAGCGGGAAACGCAGCAACAAAGGCCTGATAGTCGCGACAGCCGACAGCACTGGAATTAGCAAAATGGAAGCGCAGTGACCTGTTGAGGATTTGCGATAGAGCTGTCTGCTCTCTCCTGTCTACACGCATATGTATTATGCTTCGCCGCCCCCCGACACTGCAGGGGGGACAGTGGCGTTTTTGGGGGACCTGGGATCTAGACGCGACACGGCGAGATTTTTTTTCTGTTGAAAAAAGTGCTGTTGGTACCTGGATGGGGGAAAACCCGACTGCCGTTGACACTGCCAAGGTGGGCCTAGAATCTAGTTCCGGATTCCTAGTTTTTTTTTTTTTTTTGGGTGAAATAAAACCCTAGTGAGTACCCAGGGAAAACTCGACTGTATATTGGGTGTGATGGTGTGATTGTGACAAAACCATGAAGTTACTCAGCACATGCACTGGTAGTATAGGTACTAAGAAAAATCACAGTGAAGCTGGCCACAGATAAGTCCTGGAATGAAGGGCTGGAATGACAAATCATGGAATAGCAAGCAGCCGAACCTGCCGTCCAGGGTACGCCTCTGGATAGAATGTGAGCCAGGTCCTATCCCGCGCTCGGCCGGTCATAGGGGGACGCTCACTCAGTTCGATCAACCGGCAAAGAGGCTCGAAAATTTTCAAACCCGGTTAGATTTTACATATTACCTATATTATACGAAGCGAAGTGTAAACATTGGACATCACCCTCGACAAAAAAATGAAGCTGATGGCACCGGTGGAAAAGCTGAAATTTATATTTTAAAACTACACGCTCATCTTCTTGTAAAATTTTTCTAAATAGCCTCTTGCTATTGGCTGGAATATCTAACTATAGTCACAAATATGTGGCACCTATCGGTGCTTAGAGCCCTTACACCCTTTGCCCGAAAGCACAAATTTTTATTAAACAAACTGATTGTTGGACGAAGCCAAATGAATATTTGGTGTGACATCCATGCTACCAACACAAAATTGCTGCTACCGGGATTCGAACCCAGGACCTCAGTCGTGCGCGTCTAGTGTTTTTCCCAGTAGACTAAGGCCGAGGGGAACATATTTCTTGATACAATTTTTATCGTGTGAACGGGGCCTTATTCCCCAGAGACAAACCGGCGGCGGCGGCGTTTTGATGAGAAAAGTAAACTTAACGACATGATTAGGATTTTCCTCTGAGATATGAAGGAAATAAAACATGAATGCATAAAGGAATAATGAGTAGGAAATAGTTATTAGCTATATTGCTCTCCTATTGTCTTGAGAACAATGAACCTCATTAGAATGCTCCTCTGCCAATCCTCCTGTGTCACTATACGACTTCCCTTCTATGAGCCTGCTGTTGCAGACATGGGAGTAGACAACTCTACGCTACACATAGGTAAAGATAACACTATCTCAATCAAATATAAATATAAAGCTAATTATGTCAGAAACGGGTATCTGAGTTTTGGTTTCACAATCGCTTATTTTGAGTCATTTTTTAATGACCCTTCGCCATAGTCATTTCTGACTTTAAAGAGACATATCATATTTCAGAACATTTAAATACCAAACAGTTTCCTCCCCGCCTATTGAAAGACTGAAACCAGTTATTTGAGATACAGAAATTGAAATTAGATTTTAAATCGCCTGAAGCTTCTTCATTTAGAGGAGAGAGAAAAAGTTTCGTAAAATCTCTTAATTAAGGATTTCTGATGCATTTCTGATGAAAAATCATCATGCCTGATTTTACTAAACTCTAAACTTTTGGAGTGGATTAATGAATTTGTGAAATTTGAGATAGTTTCCTTTTCCTTAAAATTTGGACAATTGTGTTTTCCTCTATAGATTGTATATAATATTCATTCTTGCTCTTGTTCTTGCAGTAGAAGTCATTTTTTGTTCTTAAGGAATATTTCGTGGTTACAACGTAATGTGTAGGCTACCTAACGGCCTTGTCACATACGTCAAGTTACCAGTGCTGTCCAGTTCCAAACCACTACAGTGGAAAAGTTTTTAGAGACGACGACGCGACGGTGGAAAAAAAAAGTTAAGAAAAAACGAAAAAAGGAGAAAGCTAGTTCCACCATATCCTTGAACTTGGAAATAGTTGATGCCAAACGCATTGAAGGTGAGCCGAAGACAATAAAGTGGGTCACTGGTGCCGTCAACTCCCATGGGAGCTGGAGAGACAGTGTAAATTTTTCATGTCCGCGTTTTGCTGGAAGAAAAGCTTCTGTGAGCGTTGCGAATTTAAAAAGGTTATTCTCTGAACGCCAGGTGATAATTCATAATTCAGTTTTTGCCTGCTTGCCTCCTCACCCCAGCTCTCTGCTTTCTATCCACCCAAAAGCAAGCTAACCCTGCGTCAAAAGTCAGGCATACGCCAGCTAAATCTCCTCTTCAAAATAGCAATGGTCCGACTGTGGCCGCACTTGACTTTCTCGCAGTTCGGTATAAACCCTGAAGTGACGAGAATTTGTTTAATTATTTTCGTACTTACAAAATTTCATCTAATTGGGGTGAACGATTTAAACGCTGGTGCAGGGAACGAACTGGCCAACTGACGGACTGACGAATGGGGAACCGAAAATGTTCATTTCAAAATTTAGCTCTAAAACAATACTTTCTCGCGGTTTTGGCTAGCGAGAAAGTAAACACGAAACAAGCGTTTGTGGAGAGATGTAACTTCAAGAAAGGTAGCTAGACAAAAAGCCTTGTGGTGACCTTTCATGCAGTAATACTGCGGTCTTCTCGTTCTCCAACAATTTAATTTGTAATGTTCTAAATCTCCCCCTGATGAATTTTTAACCTGTAAGAAGCTTTCCCTCTTCTAAATCCTTTCCTGTTTCCTCTTTCGACTTTTACAATTCCCGGTCTAGCTTCGGGATTAGTGATCTGGGGATACTTATTCCATCTTCACTGCTTGAGGATTAGTCATCTTGGGATAGTTATTCCATCTTCATCCTAGGATTCCAAAAGGAGCGGGGCTGGTGCAGAATGCTGATCACCCTGCAGATCCCTTCTTTCTAGGGGTTTACCTTTTAATATAGAAACAAAAAATAGGTAGAAAATACTGGAAGTCCAGTTTCCTGCTATAGCCGTTTACGGAGAGGAAATGTTTTTTTTTCAATATTGCAAAAAATTCCGGTCGCATCCAGATTTGAGCCTCCCCCCAAATTTAGAGCTATCCACACCATTTGACCAATGTCTGTAAACTTCGGTACACCTTCTTATCTTATAGGGTAAATATTACCAGTTGCTAAAGCCTGCTGTATTAGTGTCCACTAAAAGTTGACTATAGCGTTATCTTTCATTATCCTGCCGATAGCGCCCTTATCAGAACCATAGCTAGTGGAGTTTTAACCGCAAGATAAATTTTTCGGTTACTTTTTTGGAAAGACGAATTCACTAACTTTATCTGCACGGTAAGGAACTGGTGAATAGCCACCCTTCATGCGAGAAAGTTATTTGCTTCCTTTTGTCCTGTTTCTCGTAGTTCCCTTCTCTGTAATACCTTCCCTTGAGGTTGCGCCTTAAGGCGCGGGTAACGCCTTTTCGGGATTCTAATTTGAAATTGGCTTTGTAACGGAAAGGGCAAACTGGAGAGCGTAAGGTTCGATGGAGCGTAAAAAGGTGCTAAGTCAGCGCCTCTGCCGCCACACTCCTATCTCTTTTCAAACTTTATTTTGTTCTATATTGAATTGGTTTTCCCGGTGTTTCAAGACGGTACAATTTGTTTTATATTTTGCCACTGGGGGAGTGTTTTTCATCACCACCTATTGTTTTTTTGTTGGATTCATTTAAGAACTGTAGGTATAGGTCGGTTTTAGGTTTATTACCTCAGTTCACCACCTTTTTGTTTTTCAACCATTTTTTGAGGAAACTGTTGGAGGTTCAAGTGTTCTGAAATACAGTATGCTTTTTAACGACAAAAACTGTGTTGTGATTTTACGATCGAGTAATTCTGGACAAGAAAAAAATTCTATGGACAAAATCACAACATAGCCAGTTAATTTCTTCCATTAAAAAGGCTTATTCAGGGAACGGACAGACTTTTTCCAGAATCTCGATTTTGAAATTTTGCACGAAAACAATGCTTTCTCGCCATATTGGGCGAGAAAGTACGTAGAAACCGACTATGGTGAATATAGGGGGAATACAGGTTCGTATATAGACATAGACTAAAGGAAGGTGTGGAATCATGTGTGATTAATTCATCTCGATTTTTGGAGAGCCAACCGCAAAATTTTGGCGCGCTTCCACTAACTTGTTTCCGGTTTTGACTTTTCAGATGCCCGCCCATGTTATTATCTTCATCCAGATACTGCTCTTCTACGCAGAGGCGATCAACCCGGGTAAGTAAGCTATTCGTACCTGATTTTAGCCTTAAAGGTGGCCACTTACCATGCGTTTTGCATCCCTGGAGGCCTCGAAGTGGGGAGGAAGGACAGTTTTGAGGGATGCCGCCCTGATCTTGGAATACCAACTTGACCGAATATCCCTGGTTGGCGTCCAGTTGTTGAAGATATGCTCTTTTAGCATTAATTCGTTATATCGACTACTTTATGGATAATTTTTCTTTATTTTTCTTGTTCATTTTTTGAAAATTGGAGTCAGAACAGTTTATTTCTTGATTTTTTTCTTGAAATATCAAGAGACAGACGAAATCGAGGGGGTAACCACTCCAGAGATTCCTTGAGATTCTACTGAGATTCCATAAGGATTTCCAAACATTCCCAACGATATTCATAGAAAGATGAACCCCGAAGCGGTAACCACTCCAAAAAATTCCAAGATTCCCTAAGATTTCATAAAGATTTCCCACGATTCCCAACGAGATTCCCAACGAGTGGTTAACCCCTTGGACGAAATACTGTCATTATTACAATTAAATCAAGGTTTCATCAATTTCTGCGAAATAAAAGACGAATCACAGGGATACGGGTCTGGATGTATCGTGTGTAGGCACCAGCCATCCCTGAGTTCACATCCCAATCTCGTATCCCTACCCTGCAGCCAGGACGCCGTCCAAAACGCATCGTATATGTGCCCACCTTTAGTTATTAAAGGGGGGGGGGGGGATGAGCAACTAGACCATTTCAAGAATCATACAATTTATCTTATTGATAGTTTCTGGCTATAAAAAGACATATTATAGTTCAGAAGGAAAAGTAGCGTACAGGTTCCTCAGACCGTAACGAGAAAGTTGATAATCTGGTCAGTCAATTTAGCCAATGACATTTTCTTCGTTCTCCTTAGAAATAAATCGGTTTATAGCAGAAAGAACAATGTCTGAAGCAGTTAAAACTCCCTGCCCGTTCCCAAGGTTTTTACAACTCCGCTGGCAAGTGATTTATTTCTGTCTCCAAGTTTTCCCTCGCTAGGCAGGTAACAACTGAGTGCTGATACATCTCTGTATAACCTTCAGTACCGTCACTATCAGTTGCTGATACATCTCTGTATAACCTTCAGTACCGTCACTATCAGTTGCTGATACATCTCTGTATAACCTACAGTACCGTCACTATCAGTTGCTGATACATCTCTGTATAACCTTCAGTACCGTCACTATCAGTTGCTGATACATCTCTGTATAACCTTCAGTACCGTCACTATCAGGGACCTTGTTTGCGCTGACTTCAGTTGTTGATACATCTCTGTATAACCTTCAGTACCGTCACTATCAGGGAACTTGTTTGCGCTGACTTCAGTTGCTGATACATCTCTGTATAACCTTCAGTACCGTCACTATCAGGGACCTTGTTTGCGCTGACTTCAGTTGCTGATACATCTCTGTATAACCTTCAGTACCGTCACTATCAGGGAACTTGTTTGCGCTGACTTCAGTTGCTGATACCGTAAAACAATGCTCTTTGTTGACGTTTTTTATGACACTTTTCTTAGCATGGATTTCACCACTACTTAAGACCAATCAGGAAATGTCGGCCGTTAAAAAGACATATTATATTTCAGAACTTTTTAATTATCCAATAGTATCCTCATAGAATGTGCAGCTAAAAACGTAAACAGACACGACTGCGTAAACGCCCTTAACGGAATGATTTTTCCCCCCAGGATGTAAGTTTTCTAAAAGCATAGAAGCTAATCGGAAAAATGAATTAGTAATGTAGCTGTAAGATGGTGTAAGGTATATAGCACGCCAGCACGGTCTGAAACAGTCAATTTAAGCGGAGATGGGAAATCCGGTAACGCCGCCGTAGGGGATTTCCCGACAATTTATCGAACATCTCAATCATCTTTTTGCTGAATATTTAACGAACAACTCGGCTCCTAACTGGCCCATTTATTAAAGATGAGCACACGGCAACCTTTCCGGAGACGGAGCTTCACCTCACTTCCTTTACGTAAGTATAGGGCCGTGATACATGCATTCAAAGTACTAGCAATAAAAATTTAACTTTTTAACCATGCAGTTCATTCATCCGATGGGATTTTTTATATTTTGCAACTCAAGAATTGTAAATTTAGAACGAGCATACATTCGCTATTTGTTTACGTTTTTTCTGCACACTGTCACTGTAAGTGGAAACTATTGGATATTTAAATGTTCTAAATAATTATTAAATGTCTTTTTAACTGCCGAAATGAATAGGCTGTGTTGTGATTTTACGATCGGTTACTTTTGGCCAAATTTTGTTGTTGACAAAATCGCTCGATCGTAAAATTACAACATAGCCAGTTAATTTTTGACGTTAAGGCTGAATATACATTCGCTATTTTCGACTACATGTACTTGGTTCGCAATGCTAAGTACTTCAAGCCCTACTCCGAAGTTACAGGGCGAGTGGAAAGTGTTTATAGGGGGATGTAAACCTGAGACTCTTTGTCGTGAGGTAGTGTTGTATTTTTGCATGAAATGGAGTAATAAGCCCACAGGAGCGATTTTAAACAGTCAACTACCAGCCCACATGTTTTTTGACAGATCGCAAAAACACAACACTACCTCACGCGAAATATTTTTTTGTAACGATTCGGACTAAAACAGTATGATTTTATCGTCACATTTAGTAGAAAAGCTTGATAAATGTTTGTACTATTTACCGTAGCCATGTTGCATTTTGGCAATTTTTATTTCACTTACGGAAGTGGGTAATTTCAACAGCATTTCTCTACTTTTCTCCTGTAAAAGCTAAACATAGTGTCCTACTTTTACTCGTTCGTTTCGCGTTCAAATAGCACATTATGTTTAGCTTTTAGAGTAGACACAATCAATACGAGATTTCAATTACCAGTCTCCGGTTGTACTAAAATGTAAACATTAGTTTTGTCGAATATTTACTTTCGCACAGTGGTTTTGGCGGAGTTCGTCGAGAATGTATGGTGGCCGTTAAGGCTAAATATGTTTTTGCTATTTTTACTTTCTCGCCCGTATGTAATACACTGGCTGAGAAAGTTATGTCATCGTGCAAAATTTCAATTTTGAGATTTTGGGTTTCCCGTGATCCTGGAGGTCCCCCTAGCCCAAAAAAGTGGTTTTTTATAAATGTCCGTCCGTCCGTGATAAGTTAACGATTAGTAACATGCTGGCAGTGCATTAATTAATTAATTTACATTTTAATTTCGTGTGTGTTCTGGTTCGCAAGATTTACCTTAAAAAATACGTCGATTAAAAAAAGGTTGGGTACCACTGGTAGATATAAAGGATGGAATAATAAAGATTCATAATAGAACTGCGCGCGGCGAAAGCGCGCGAACCTACCCCGGGCCGCGCAGCCGGGCGATCGATACTCCCCTCACCCCTCACTCCCCTCAGTCAACCGCGCGCGCGCTCCGGGGGTGGACGTTCTTTGCAGTCAGTGCGTTTTCGTTCTGTGTGTGTGTGCTGCTCATGCTTTCTTTCCTTCCCCTTCATCAATAAGGTATTTCATACCATTATTTATATTTTACAGTCTCGCTATTTTAAATAGGAATATTTTTGGGATCACGATGGTGTGTTTGGCCTAATTTTCTGACTAACCTACTATTTTAAAATAGTAGCCTTTCGTGATTACCTATTCTTAGAATCCTGGGCTAGTATAGGTAACTTTGGGAGGGTGGTTGTCCAACATCCAAATTGCGAGAAAGTCACGTGCGACCCTTGCCGGACCATTTATTTTACGTTTGGACTTCAAACTTTGTGACGAACTATTGGATATTTAAATATTCTGAAATATATAGCATGTCTTTTTAACGTCATAATTTATGGCGTTGAAAGACGTGACATACCTATTATATTTCACAATATTTAAATATCCAATAGTTACTTCACAAAGTTTGAAGTTCAAACGTAGAAAAAATAGCAAATGTATATTCAGCCTTAAAGGAAATGTTATATTTCAAAACATTGAAATATCCAACAGTGTCCTCAAAAAATGGCCGAAAATACGTAAACAAATAGCAAATGTATATTCCGTTTCAAAATAACTGACCAAGGACCAAAGTAATTTTCATTTCATTCTGGAATTAATTTTGATCGGTTGGTTTTGGTTGGAAGCTTCGTATAGAATAAATAAACAATCACTTCTCCCATTTCACTCTAATACAAAGTTCCTTTTACCAAAATTTATACATTGCCTGCATCTTTTACGACCAACAGAGCATTGAATTTTGAAGTGGGACGTTAGTGCAGATATTTGCTGAATAAAAAACGAGCCTCTTTGTGCAAGAGCAATGCTTTCCTCTTGAGCAAAGAGTTGTACGATATCGTAAACATTTGTTCGGAGAGGGAGGTTTAAATTTGCAGTGATTCGTAAAAGTGCATGGTCCAGCAATGTTTATGGTTTTGGCACGAGTTCCACCTTTCAAGAAACGCTCATATGTTTTATTCAGGGTGGGTTTCACCACTTCCTTATCCTACAGATAAACTTAATTCATCTTCCCGAAAAAGTAGCCGAAAACTTTATCTTGCGCAAAAAAAAGTCCATACTAGCTATAACGTTATGATAAGGGCGCTATCGGCTGGTTGGTGAAAGGTACAAGCTTTTCGTTTCGGGAGGATAACGCTATTATGAACTTTTGGGGGCACTATAGAGGACTTTAGCAACTGGTGAAATTCCTTAGTGGTCTGGCAATAGTCACAGTTGACTTTCTCGCCCTAGTGTCAATTTTTCAATAGCAGACATAATTTTAATAAGCTGTTGGAGGGGTCGGGTGAAAATTTCAAGGCGGCACCCAATGTGACCTTTTGACATTTACCGAAAGGTTACTTGGCTGTTTCTTCCATGTAAAAACAACCTAGGTACTTACCCTTTCACGGTTCAAGGAAGAAGAAGGGCTTAGAATTCAATTTTGAAAAATTCCGAGAATTTCCTGTTTAGAGACGAAGGAAAATAATTATTTTTCTCTTTACTTGTTGCGTATTACCTAATAGTGTTCATAATCGCTTGAAGGCAACTTCGTAACCTCATCACAATACGCCAAACTGTTGAGTTTTCCTCCTGCCGGTGAACACCAGGGTTCAGGTTCGGCTCTTTCGGGAAGGTAAATTTGAAAACTTGGTGATAACCACCCTTGGGGAGCGGACTCTTCCCACCAATTTCCAGTGATATCTCAATAGCGCAACAAAACACCCTAAATCTGGTCTATTAGGTCGCAATCAGCCCATGAATATAGGGGCATTGCAAGCTGAATAAGTGAAATATATGATGCGGAAGCAAGTTCAGGTTTATCAGCAGCTCGCAGACCTGCCGCCTGCGCCATTATCAGTCACATAGCGAGAGCCCATTGTATACATGTCACATAGAAAAAATTTATTGAAATGATCTGCAGATGGGAGAGATACATGAGACGATCTGCAGGGTTTTGTGAATAACGGAGAATTTTCAGCTTTGTCGGTGATTTATACCCCGTGTTTCGGACGGCCCACGGTCCACCCACCAACCCCCTCGCCGTCGGTTTTTTACTTTTTTTTAACAAATAAACTTTTTGTTTTCGGCCACATGGGTTGTGGGCATCGCATTTTTCATTAAATTTGCTCCAAAATAAAATACAGCAGGAAAGTTTCAGTTACCGATTTTTTACTTTTTTTATTTTTAGGCTGCATATTCTAATCGAACTGTTCCACGCCTTATTAGCACGGAATATACCTTTGCTATTTGCATTGTTAACGCAGGAAATTAACTGGCTATGTTGTGATTATACGATCGAGTGATTTATTATTATAAATTTTCTGCGGCAAGAAGACTTATATTCCAGAACATTGAATGTCCAACGATGTCTTCAAAAAATGGCCGGGAAAAAGTAAACGAATGTGCATTCCGCCTTGATGCTAATTTACTAGGGAAACTGTCCGATTTTTTCATCTAATATATTTCCTTCCAAACGAAATAAATATCCCAAAGTTTGTTGATAAAAAACGTCAGCTAAAATATATCAAGAAACAGCTTTGTATCCGTACTATTTGGAGTGGAGCAGTGGAAGTGGAACTCCCAGAGACACAACTTGCATAGTAAAGTAATGGTAGCAACGCTTGAGGCTGGCAACAAACTAACTTTCACAAGTTTTCCCATTTGTGTTCTATCTTAAAAGAATCGAAAAGCCTTGCGGAAAGTATTACCTCTCACCTTATTCAATATTTAACGAACCCCTACCTACGTGCTCTCCAGTGTTGTAGCGTCTCCAGAAGTTGGCCCACGCACGCATATACCCTTGGCCCGAAAGCCCACATGTTAAGTAATCAAGCTGATTGTTGGCCGAAGCCGAATGAATATTTGGTGTGACATCCATGCTACCAACACAAAATTGCTGCTACCGGGATTCGAACCCAGGACCTCAGTCGTGCGAGTCTCGTGTTCTCCCTGATTAATGTCAGATCGTCAGCGACTGTAGGAGAGTTTGACTGTTTGATTGTGACCAAATGACCCCTTGTATACAGACGTCGCAAATGTTGGAACCCTGTATCATCAAGCTTTAGTCACTAGTTTCACAGAAGTATTCAGTGACGAAAAGCCAGAGAACAGCCTTTGATGATGAGAATGAGCCTGCCCAGTGCCCAACCCCTTTACCACCCCCTCCCAAATTACAGGCTGTTGGAAAGCCTCCCCCATCTATCCTTAATCACACCCCCATTTACTCACCGATACTGCCCTTTGTGTTAGGTTTCCCCCTTCGGTAACCGATGGATACTTGGATTACGTGCTCTACGCTTGAAAAAACCATGATTATGTAATTGGAAAGTCGGTGTACTCGATAACACCTAAAGTTTACTCTGTGGTTTCTATGGTAACCTCTATGTATCTTTATAGTATCGTCGCACCCATAATGTTATTTCTTTATTGAACAAGGGTGTGTTGCATGTTGCATTGGATTTGTTTATAAACTTTCCCCAGCACGTGGCACAACCTTTCACTTGTGTTAGTGGTGCACGTGGCAGCATCTATCGAGATATCATGCACCGACAGACAGACAGACCGTTACCAGTCAATATACCCTAGTGGCTCCACACCTTAAAAAAAGATGGAAAAAAATGGAAAGCTTAGTGTGATTGATGATGGGAAAGTGGTGAAATTTCACAAAATCACCAAAATACGATTTTTTGCTCCGTTTCGATGTGAATCGCATTGAAAAAGGGGGCATTAATACGCAATCAGTCAGAGCCGTGGGTTCAATTGGGATCTACAGATAGTGTCATTCTGAATAACTCTCAATTCTAAAGGGGACGAGGCTGTCCCAAATTATTCCAAAAATATCATCATTCAATTCTGTGAAAGGAAAAGAATTGGACGAGGCAGACGCTCCCTCTGGTTCATGCTAATTCCTGAATAGGAGTCATGTTTTTTTTCGGGGGAGAACTATCACATTGCTTTGAACATCCTCGATAGCCGATCACTGGAATACTGGTATTTGATAGTGCTACAATCAGAGCAAAATAAGTAATTTTTGTAATATTATTTCTAATTACGACAGCTGGCTGAGGAAAGACTCATATCCAGGAGGAAAATATAAAGGAGAGAGGCTTGCATGGAGACGATAACATGGGAAAATGATAGCTGAATGCAGAGTGCTGAGAACGGTCATAGGACTGGGAGAGGTTGGGAAGAGCGTTTGCGGTGAAATAATTACCTTATTTACCCAGGTTATTCTTACCCTGGAAAATATTGCCTCCCCCGCAGTTAGAACTCCCCCACTGTTTGCTGCTCTAGAGCTATCTCTGTAATCACTCTGTTACTCATTTCAACCACTTTCCTGACCGTTACTTCTCGCAGGTGTTAGGGACTGTGTTGAGTCGATCTCTATGTGGTTTTCTTTCTCTTTTATAAGAACGGTTAGTGCCGGGTCACACCGGTTCGATCCTGATCATACCAAAGTTTTTCTGATTGGCATTCACCTCGGAAATGTATATGGAGGCTGTGGTGGTTCGGAACCCACCTAAAAAAACACCCCTTGAGTAGCAAGTACACCGTTCACAAACGGGTTATAAGAAACTCAAAATGCAGACATGAAATTTGGGACACTTTTTTACTGGTTTTGGTCTGGGTTAAATTCCGCAGCACGTCACTGTGAGTCATGATGACGATGACCCACATTCCTCTAACGTTGTCATTCCCTGTGATTTAGTGATAGTCATAGAGATTATTGCGCTATCATAGTTCCGTTGTTCCATGCTGTTTCATTTCATTTACGCTGCAAAACCGTCTGATTATCCATTTGGAATTTCATTTGTGTGAAAAAAATTCATATCTCAAGTGGAGAACCTGTACTTTGGAATTTTTTTGAAAGAGTTGTACTCATGTCATTTGACCGTTGTTATTTATTTATTGATTGTAAGTTGTGAACATTTCTTTTTTTGCCTATAGCTGGAAAAAGGATGGCTGTAACACCATTAGTAGCTTTACAATGATTTTTTTAGTCAAAATTTTCAATATGTTTTTCAAAACGGGAATGCTACTACCGGGATTCGAACCAAGGACGTCAGTGGTGCGAGGCTAGTGTTTTTCCACTACACCGCGGTCTGGGGGAACTAAAAAGCCGGTTGTAGAAAACGCACAGTATTGTTGCGAACGATTTGAGCTTTGTGAGGTGAAAGAGAAAGAAACAAACAGACGTAGCAGGAAAGCAACCGAGGCAACTCTCCCACCATTCCAACGCCTTTTCGTGAATGTTAATACAGAGCGATATCAATTTCTTTTTGTGCGGGCTCAACATTTTGCTGCGAATGCTTTTCTTGATGTGAGTTTTCGTTTCCGCCTCTCTGCGATATTTACTTAATATGGCTGTCGAAACAGTGCTGTCTGTTTATGACATGTTTCTGGGGAATCTATTGTTTCCGATTTTACAAATAAGTTGACTATGGGGCTATTTTCAGCAAGAAAAATTAAATAGAATCAATCTGATCCGAATCAGTTACTGAGGTAATCAACTAATTCGTACCTCGCTATAGGTGTTGCTTTGAATTTTATTCCCAATCAACGTTGATTTTTCTTAGTAAAAACTGCCATACATTGAGATTTACCGATCGAGTGTTTTTTGTCAAACTTTTTTTTGGGGGTAGAACCGACAACTATCGGATTGCATCGAAGTTAAAATTTGTCGACGGAATGCTGTTGGTTGACTTTTTGCAAACATCGTTGTACAGCCGGCGACGACAAGAATGAGCATAAAGTGATTTCGAGTTTCGAGCCGGCTTAATAACGAGGGTGGTCTAGTTGCTGACTCCTCAGTACGTGCTTACGTATACGTACTGCCTACATGCTGAAGAGAGCAGGGGTGAATAAGCGACTGGCTCAGCAGTTTTTGAGTTTTCCTTAAGCCAACCACAATAGCTATCGTCACACCCCTCTTTCTGTCAATTGCTGCTCTATCCAAGTCTCTTATAGCCAAGGGTGGGAGAATACCAGCTCTCCACCCATCGTGTTCGCACACGGCGGGAACCTACAGTTTTATACGGGTTCCGAACCACAGCAGCCTCGATATACATTTCAGTTGACATGCTGAACATATCAGTGTTCCTCTGAAGAAAACTATCTATACGAGGCTGTCTTTCCCTATAAATAGTTGTGCCACGTTTCTTGCTCAGCTTTGTCTCCCTAGGAAGCGGCCATTACCATTGCGTGACATGCTCTTTAAGTGACTTGAAAGTTAGGCCCCTATTTATCAACGCAAGAGCATCAAAGTTTGACGAACAAAGGCCTTGTGGAGAAGGGATAGGGGTGTTGCGTGCTCGCTCACAACTCTCCCAACTCGAGTACGAACATCTCTTCAGACTTGAATTTGATATTTAGCCTCTTGGAAAAAAGTTGCAAAATTTTAAAGTTCAAATTGTGTTTAAAAGAACCTGCGACTTCTAAATGATTCTGGTTCGTGCACGACCGCCAATGCCTGCTCTAAAAGCTAAACTTAGGGTGCGTCCCACCATGCCCAGTTAAAATTAAACTGGAGATTTTGTCCTATGTTTACCATGTTAAATTTAACTTTTAAGTTAAATTTAACATGGTAAATCTCCAGTATAATTTTAACTGGGCATGGTGGGACGCATCCATATAGTGAGCTATTCGAACGCGAAAGAAAATACTGTAATAGGACACTGTGTTAGGTAGATTTCGAAGAAAAATCTACCTATTGTAGTCGTACCAGTAGTCTCACTTTTGAAAAATTTCTTCACAGTTCTTCTTTTTATGACCCCTGGATCCCAAAACCACCATCAGTTCAAAAGTTTATATATATATATATATATATATATATATATCTATATATCATTTTCACTTCCTTGTGAACACGCTAGCAGCCGTATTTTTGAAAAATAATTGGTTTTGACTATTTAATAAAATATAAGGGACTAAAATCTCGGTCGAGTTCGTTAATGGGGGAAATCGGACCAAGGGGGGGAAAATGGGGGGACTTTTTCGAAATCTGGCTTTTTGGCCATAACTCCCTTAATATTGCAACTAATGAAACGTAGTTTTCTCTGAGGGTCGTCTAACAGTACTGCCTACAACTTTTCTTTGTAACGTTTTTTGATCCCACCCTTAATGGTTGAATAGGGGTGGAAAAAGAGGGTTTTGCGCACAAAAAAATTCATAACTTGTGTCCTAGGGGTGTTATCGAGTTCTTTTGTTTTGTAATGCATTTGCCTCACTATTACCTACAACTTTTGGCTGAAAAAGTTTTTCGTCCGACGCACCGTTTAGGCAGGGGGTGGGGGGTTAATTTTCAAAACGTCATAACTCACTTATTTGGTGAGATATTGAGTTTTATCTTTTTGCTATGAGTTTCTATTAATAATATCTACAACTTTTGTCTGAAAAAGTTTTTTGTAAAATCACTTTCATTTTCTTGTTAAGGGGGGGGGTGAAATTTCAAAACTCAATTCCTCCGTTTGTTATTGTGTTATCGAGTTCTTTTGTTTTGTAATGCATTTGCCTCAATATGACCTACAACTTTTGGCTGAACAAGTTTTTCGTCCGAGGCACCGTTTAGGCAGGGGGTGGGGGGTTGAATTTTCAAAACGTCATAACTCATTTATTTGGTGAGATATTGAGTTTATTCTTTTTGCTATGAGTTTCTATTAATAATATCTACAACTTTTGTCTGAAAAAGTTTTTTGTAAAATCACTTTCATTTTCTTGTTAAGGGGGGGGGGGGGGGGGTGAAATTTCAAAACTCAATTCCTCCGTTTGTTATTGTAGATAATGCAATTGGATCAACTGAAAATCTTCTTATCCGTCTTTCTAAATGATTTTAGACTGCTTTTAGTTGATGGAAGTAATCTTCGAAATCTACCTACGCCTTTCGGGGCTGCCGAAAGGGATCTTTTTAGCTTTCACTGGAGAACGAATACTATCGAACGATAGAATTGGCGATACAATTACAGGTCGAGTATCCATACAAAAATCTAACCTGACGTAAGGGATGGAAATACCAGAGGTTTACCCCACTGCAGCCTTAACAGTAACAGCTTCCCTAAACTAACTGGCAGATAACTTGGAAATTTGCCTTGGTCACAGAGATACATGATTGTGGTGTAAGCGCTGAAGTTAAGGGTGATGTTCAGCTAGCTGATTATAATTCTGGTTGGTTAAACTTCTCGATTAGACGAAGTGAAGCCATCCGCGCAGCTGACCGATGCTCGGTCGTGAAAGGGTGGATGAACACAAAGTTTGACGGACAGGCAGTCAGCAAATATCCCTAAGCAAGTTTGCTGAGTCGTCAGCTCTTGATGAAAACTCCCCCGAGTCCGGCGGCGAAGCTTTAAGGGGTTCCGGTCACTTTCTGATAACTCCGAACAACAGGTTGGGTGCTAGAGTCCCCCTCACTCTTGAGGATAGCATTTTCATCAGACGTATGCAGGGTTGGATAGTCTACGCGAATATGAATTGTCGTTTCTAAACTCTTTTAGATCACATTAGATCTTGTGATCCCTTCTTGCGTCTACTTCTTGTTCTGAACAAAAAATAATTTTTTACAAGATTTCTCGTCCATTGGTGGCAGTCCTGTCAGTTTCCCCAGCTGGGTCTCGGCAAGGCTTGTCTAGAAACTGGCTCCTCTTGCTTCACTTTAAGTAAATAAATGACTTATAGTACGATGAATTGGAACTTACCTATACCTGGTTGATTGAAATGTCCGGTTCCCCTTAATTGTAGGGGTAGAGAGGTGGGGGAATAGTCGAAATAACCAACAGTGACCACCAAGGGGTGGCCAATGTGTCTAATCAATCCCCCCCCCCCTTTGTAATTAACTGTTGCTAAATTGTTTCCCTCTTCATCAGCTATTTTCAGTTGAGTCATTTCGAGAATCAGAGAAACTTGCTGCTGATAGTTCTGTTCAAAATTGGCGAAGTTATGGCATTTTCCAAAGGATTTCAATACAATTGTCATAACCTCTGTGTAACTAGGGAACACAACAAACCCTCTCTCTATAGCGAGGAGAGAGAATACTATATATTATGTACCTATATACAACTCCTTTTGTAGAAACAAAATGCAGGTGCTGTAGGGAATGTAAGTAACTAATATTTACCCAGAGAGCTTCCGGACATCCAAATTGTTATCGAGGTTGTGGTGGTTCAGAACCCATCAAAAACTGTAGTTCCCCATCGTGTAGTATTGGTATTTGGTAGTGCTGCCAGCTGAGCGCGATGGATAACTCTTGAAATGGTCTAGTTACTAGGCTTTTCCCCCACCCCTCTCCTAACTAACTTTCGCTATTGTAATTCTCACAGTTTTCATTTTAAAACAAAAGATTTTGTTGGGAGGCGCTAAAGTTAAATTTATTTCCTGTTGTTATATTAATAGCTTAAAACATATTTTATAATTTGTGAGATTAATATAATAACTGTAGGAAACAGTAAGCAACACATTGCCATAAAACAAAAGGCTCCTGCTCATATTTTCAAGGCATATCGCCTCGTTCATCTCGAAAAAGGGCGCGCCTAGCACGCTATTTCCACATCCACTCTCTTTCCTTTCCGTAGGCAGCTTAATCTGTCTCGAGGGCAAACCAAAATCCTGAGTTATACAATCACGATCAAAATTAAGGCCCCACGTACATATTGGTGGTAACCATACCCGTGCCCCGAAGGAACAGATGTTAATTAAACAATCTGATAGTTGGCCGAAGCCAAATGAATATTTGGTGTGACATCCATGCCACCAACAGAAAATTGCTGCTACCGGGATTCGAACCCAGGACCTCAGTCGTGCGAGTCTAGTGTTTTCCCACTGGACCACTGGGTGAGTAACTAACTACCCCTTGCAGCACTGGGAGAGTAACTACCCCTTGCAGCACTGGGTGAGTAACTACCCCTTGCAGGAGGTGCAGGGCCTAGTGACTTGTGTGACCTCGGCACAGAAGGGGCTGATTTGCTAACAGTCGAGGTTTCCCGCAGCCAGGTACCCAGGTGGAAATACCATCTTTTCCCGTAGGTTTCCCTATACAATCATATAGCTGAGTGTCTCGTTTTTATTAGTAGGGACAAGATCAGGAAAAGTTATAAAAAACTAGCTCACAATATGGAGCAGAAACATTAAATAACCGAGTTCGCTTTACACTGGCTATAAA
The DNA here is from genome assembly GCA_950004255.1 of Mesopsocus fuscifrons. Lineage (NCBI taxonomy): Eukaryota > Metazoa > Arthropoda > Insecta > Psocodea > Mesopsocidae > Mesopsocus > Mesopsocus fuscifrons. The sequence continues at coordinate 22,017,820 of OX465375.1, forward strand.
TTTTCTCTGTCTGAGTATTTTTTCCTTATTTTCTGTCTTCCTCAGAAGAAGGTGCATTACATTTTATTGCGTTTCATTATATTAAGTGATACGAAACTCGTGAGTTTATTACTTTTTTTGCAAGTAAAGCGGGAACGAAAAAATACCTAGTTGCTGGGTTACCATAACGTTACTGTAGCGTTATCTTTCCGATAAGAAAAGTAGGTGTCTTTTGGTCTTGCAGTTACCAGTGTTCTCCAATTCCGTAGAAAAATTGGGGAGTCTGCTTAGGTCAGTACCTATAGAACAGTAGTAACACCATGTACATCTCGGAATGACGTATAATAGATGCAGAAATGCATCGTCAGGTGAAGCAGAGGCTTAACAGGAAGAAAACCCCGTTCTGACTTTTATTATAGGGAAAAAGCAAATGCTGAGAACACTTTGAGAAAGTTTGGGGTAAGGTAACTGTAACGTCTCATAACTGACGTGACGCTGCGGTTGGGAAAGAAGCGTTGCTTTTGCTTTTGGGTCGGAGTCACGTCCTGACACGTCTAGACACGTCCTGTCGCTCTTCCTTCTTCCCGTGCTCGTACATCATAAAACATTTCGTGAGTTTGCCGGCGATCGTGTCAGTAGAATCATCTCGTGCCACGTCTTGTACAGCTTTGCCATTTTCAACATTTCTTGGTTTTATCTGTTGGCGGAAATGAATTTAGAAATTTAGTTGACTAAGCAATTTGTTGGGATTTCTAGTTTGTTCACAACTTAAAAAGTTTTGTTTTATTTTTGTGCTGTGACAGGCAAATTGTCTCTATCTTAACACTGAAGATACACTGCTGTTTGTCGACCTATCTAAGGATGGATTTCACTACTTCTCCAAAGTAATTTTGCGGTCGAGTGATTTTTCATAATTTTTTGTTGACAAAAATAACTAAAACGTCAACAAGTCGCATTGCAACTTCAAAATGAGCTATTGCTTAACTTATAGCATGTTGTGACGACTTCATTGGTGATGCGGGATTCGCCTACAATGGGGACGCGCCTTATAAAAAGAATAACCTAACACAACCTAACCTTGTGTTTGTTTTCAGGTTGTGAATGCATAATATTTTCGTCCACATTCGGGAAAGAATTGGGGAGTTTCAGCAGCCCTGACTACCCAAAGCCATATCACAGCAACATCGACTGCCTCCTCTACACGTTCATAGCTGGCCGAGATGAAATTGTTGAAATCAATTTTAAGGATTTTGACGTCCAGAAGCAGCATCTCGAGTAAGTTCATTTTTATTTATTTTGTGGAAAAAAAATCAATGAATTTGTTTTAACCAAACGGTAACCTCTCTATACCGATCTCTCTTTATAGCGAGCATATTTATACATGATGGTCGTTACAGAGAGGGACTACTCTACTTAATAGAGATATTCTGAACTTTATAAAGGCAGGAAAGGACTTCCTTACCAACTTTTAAATAATTCACGTTGGTTTCTGCAGCCATAACGGATAAGTGTACACCCACTTTTGAATTACATAATCATGGTTTTTGCAGGCGAAAAAAAAAAATGCCACAACAGTACCATCAGTATTTGGTTCTTCGTTCTAAAATTATTCTTGAGAAGAAGGGTGATTCCTTTTGTGAGCTCTGTACACAAGGGGGTGACTTGGTTACAATCAATCCCGACAGTTAAGTTTTCTCCCAGCCGGTGAAAGCCAGGTACCGGGTAAGATTCCTCAGAAAAAAATCTGAACATTTAGGGACGAGATCCTGCGTCCTCATGCCGTGCCACTGCGCTAATCCCGCTCCCTAATTTTCAGGTACTATGAGAGCGATTTAATGTTCTGAAAGAGAATTCTCTTTTTATTCCTCTTTGGTAAATTATGAAAAAGAGAAAAGGTTCCAACCTGATTTTCTTGGTTTTTGTCTCCAGTTTTGATATGTATTCCATGTCCGTCCTTTTTTTACTGCCAGTCTTTTATGTTATTTCGGATATTCACCGCATTTTTACTTTCTGTTTTTTTTTTTCAGTTTGGAGAATCTTTTGAAAATATAAATTGAGCCAGAGGCCTTTCATATTTTATTATATGCCTCCCTTCAAGAAAGGTCCTGAACAATGTTAATTGGGACCTCGTTTAAGGGCTTCATCGTATTCCTTTTTAACTTCGACATCCATACTTAAAATTTTTATTCAGTTTGGTTGATGAAACTGAATTTTTCCAAACGGTTACAAAAAGCAAGCTGTAGCTACTTATTTTTTTGGCGTTGATGTGAAAGTTAGTTTGCCACAACGAATTGTTAGAATTATTGTTCTTTTGTATTCGAAAGAAAACACCTCTAGGTATAGCTTGTGCTTGTACTTTCCAGCAAAACTTTTGGCTTGTCTGGGAAGTCAGAGTTTGTAATGAGTCGGGGAAAACTTAAATAAACGAAACTTTACTGCTTTGCAATGGAGGAAATTAGCTGACCTCAATCTGGAAGGAAAAGAAATAAATTAGTTTGACCCGTTGTCTGATAGAAAACCAAGACTTTACGACGGAATATACCTTTTCTATTTGTTTATTTTTGTTTTATGGTTTGAGGGCACTGTTGGATATATATAAATGTTCTACAACATATATCTTCTTAAGGGCGTCTATACCCAGTTGTAGCACGATGGGTACATTCTTGAAGTTGTCTATAGTTGCTGAGCCTCATTGGATGTCGAATTTTTCCAGAGCGATCCCCTCGAGACCGGAAATAAAACGCTGGTTGTGATCGAAAAGCTGATGTGGTATTCCCATACGAAAGAAGCTTAGGGACTTGTTTAATAACAGCTTTTTGATCCTTCTCCGGCTATCACTCAGCTACTAAACCGAAGGGTCGGACCTTTTAAAAAAGGATTTTGTTTCCTTTTCATTAGAACCTTTAGCAGAGTTTCCTTCCTTCATAATGTCTGCGTTAAGACTGGGGAGAAAATACTGTTAGTTATTTATAAAACACATTTCTGAAGAAACTGTTGAATATTTAAGATCTCGGAAACTACGTATACAGGGAAAATGGGGAGTCTGCCTAGATCTAGAGGCTACATCTCGGAAACCATTAAGGGTCTTTTTAAACAAGGGAACAATTTAAAATAATTGGCCGGTCGCATGCAGTGTTACTCTTAATGGTTGCAGAAATGCATCACCTATGAGAGCACAGCCTTAAGAATCGTCTTCAAACCAGCATTGATATTGGAAAATTTAGTTCTGAAATTTAATGTCTTTTTAACATCAGAAATTTACTGGCTATGTTGTGATTTTACGATCAAGTAATTTTGGACAAATTTTTAAGGACAAAAATCATTTGGTCGTAAAATAGCAACATAGTCATACATTCCGGACGTTAAAAAGTATATTTCAGAACACTAAAATATCCGATAGTGTCTTCAAAGAATGGTCGGAAAAACGGAAACAACTAGCAAATGTACATTTAGTCTCAAGGTTTTTTGTAAATTGTGACAAATGAGGGGGTGGTGGGGGGTAACGGTAATTTGGAGTGGCATGGCATCACTTGGAGTGACATATCTCAATCCGAAGCTGCGGGGTTTTTTATGAACCAAATCCCACACATTTGTTTTCCGTTCGAACATTTCTTATCTGCGTCAAAAACGGGAATCCACAGCTTAAATCTTCCTAAGAGGCGTCATTCCATCACGGCTCTTGCAAACCCGAAATCTGATTTTACTTTCTCGCTAGCCAGTATGACGAGACGTCATGACCGAACTTTGTTCCCTTGCCAAATAGGAACATATTACCGATCTATAAAATCATCTTAAGATCAAACATACATTCGCTATTTGTTTACGTTTTTTCGGCACACTTTATGTGGAAATTATTGGATATGTAATTGTTCTGAGATATAATATGTCTTTTTAACAGGCTGTGTTGTAATTTTACAATCAAGAGATTTTGTCTACAAAAAAGTTTTCCAAAATTAAGGCTGTATATACATTCTCGACGAACTCCACTAAAACCACTGTGCGAAAGTAAATATTCGACAAAACTAATGTTTACATATTAGTGCTGCCGGAGACTGGTAATTGCAATATCGTATTGGTTGTGTCTACTCTAAAAGCTAAACATAGTGTGCTATTCGAACGCGAAACCAACGAGTGAAAGTAGGACACTATGTTAAGCTTTTACAGGAGAAAAAGTAGAGAAATGGTGTTGCAATTACCCACTTCCGTAAGTGAAATAAAAATTGTCAACATGCAACATGGCGACGGTAAATATTACAAACATTTATCAAGCTTTTCTTCTAAATAAGACGATAAAATCATACATTTTTTAGTCCGAAACGTTACAAAAAAATATTCCGCGTGCGGTAGTGTTGTGTTTTCGCGATCTGTCAAAAAACATGTGGACTGGTAGTTGACTGTTTAAAACCGCTCCTGTGGGCTTATAACTCCCTTTCATGCAAAAATACAACACTACCTCACGACAAAGAGTCTCAGGTTTACATCCCCCTATAAACAGTAGGGCTTGAAGTACGTAGCATTGTTAACCAAGTACGTGTAGTCGACCTTAACCGATTGAAAAAATCACTACAGCCTGTACATTTCGGCCGTTAAAAAGGCATATTATATTTCAGAACATTTAAATGTCCAATAGTTCTCTCATAAAGTGTGCAGAAAAAATGTAAACAAATAGCGAGTGCATGTTCGGCCTTAAGTTTTGATACTTGGGTGTAAATGATGTCGTGATACAACACTTGAGACGAATGGGGTGACACCTTTATACAGGAAAGTAAGTCTCAAGTGGTTTACTCGAGTAAATTGCTTAAAATTAAAATTCCAACACGTGGTTCTAGTTAATTGTAAGGAAGGAAAGGAATAATTTAGTTTTTGCTTGCCACCTCTGCGGTAATTAGAAACTTCAATGCGGCGTTATGTAGTAATTGACGGCTTCATGAACAAAATGAGAATTTCCAGGCTGAAACTCTTTTTTAAATGGTAATTTTGTGTTGGGGGGGGGGGGAATTCGCCTCAAGCATAAATGTTTGGATGGGAGGGTAGGCGCTTCCCCAAGATCTGCATATTCTACAGGTTATTTCTTCTGAACTCCTTGTCAGTGGTTGAATGGATATGGAGTCTGACTTGTGTCCTCAGAGGTCTGGGTTTGATTCTCAACTGGGGAAACTATTGGATGTTTAAACGTCAGAAATATAATATGTTATTTAACGGCGGAAATTAACAGGCTGGTTGTGATTTTACGATTGAGTGATTTTCGTCAGCAAACTCCAATCTCAGCATGTCGAGGTCGAGCCTCTGTGATCCTGCTTCACACCTTAGAAGATACTTAAATGAGTTTGATATGAATGAACCTGTATAATATGCATACCTTGTTGGAATAGCTGCGTTGTGTACTCTAATTGGGTTTCACGCCCATTCCCGTGGAAAAACCTTTGATGATGCAAAAAAGGAAAATGGCGGGACGTAATTTCAGGTGATATAATTACCTACCAATTTTACTCTAAAGAAAAACTTGAGTTTATTCTTCTGAGATTTTTATTTATTTTCTGAATTTTTAAACGCGGTTTGTCTGCGTTTAAAAGACATACCTACTTCAGTCTGGAATTGAATGTTTTCCGCAGAATCACAGTCAACAGTCAATAGTAGATATTACTTTATTGATAGCCGTTTATTTTCGTTTGAAAATTTCCCCAAATAGCATATTGCAATTCGCTAGCGTACCTATATCTGTAGACACACGACACACCTAAGTCATTTTGTGTAGACTTCAAAATATGAAATTTTATACAACTAACTAAAATAGTGCAGGAGCAAAAATTTAATCCAAGCTTAAACTATCCTTGCATAGCACTAATCTAAGATTAAAATAACCATATACTGAGCTAATCCTAGATTCTGGACACGGGCCATGTTCATATTCGAAACACAAACAATATTGAGAGTGATCCAATTTCAGGTACCAGTAAATTGTAATTCCCTGAGGAAACCCTCATCATCCCGTATCTACCCTCCATTTACTTTTGGATTAAGAGGGTATTTATATTTGTGAGCTTCGCGCATTCATCCTCTAGCTCGTTGGGATTACTGTTGCCGCTCTCGTGACCAATCTCAAGCAACCTTGTCTGTGTTACCTCTTCGGTGGTTGACCCGCTCAAACTACTGTCTGCTGGTTTGTACCAATCTCCAGTTTTAGGTGGGTTCTGAACGACCACAGCCTCGATATACATTTCAGTTGACATGCTGAACATATCAGAGGTGAATGCCGATTAGGAAAACTTGTCAGTGCTCCTCCAGAGACATTTAGACTAACCTAAGGTTAAATATGGTAGTAAGATGAGATCCGATTATCATCAGTTAAGCCGGCGAATATTTTTTCCTCTCTCGTAGCATTCGAAATGGGCACTAACAACTAACTGATCATCGCATCAACAATCGGAAAACGATTAAAAAAACTTGGGAAACTAATTACAGTGGAGATAAATCTCAAGGAAGTAAAGCGAGGCTAAGTTAGGGGAAAGTAGTTAACGTTGCTACGTGCTACCCTTATATTCCGCTCAGATCAGGGCCGGCTCGGCACCCTCACCCTGGTCCTGTGGCAAAACACGAGTACCGCACGACTGAGGTCCTGGGTTCGAATCCCGGTAGCAGCAATTTTGTGTTGGTAGCATGGATGTCACACCAAATTTTCATTTGGCCAAAAGTCAGTTGTTTAATATCTGTGCCTTCGGGCCAAGGGTATGGGCTGGAGGTGCCTGGGACGATACGTTGGCTTTCATTATACCTACATTCATTTAAACAACGAACTTTTTTACACTTCCCTATTGCTCAAACTGCAGAAACCACCACGGGCTCGATTTCGGAGATATTATGGTTTACAACTTTTCCAAAATAAAAAGGAAAACCTTTCAGAGAAGCAAGCTCGAGTGAGTCTTAATATTAACAACGTATTGACCGACAAAAAAAGAATAACCATTTTTTACTTAACCATTTCGGTTTTGGCTTCGAAACTCGTGACCGCACTATGTGAGCTTTTTCAAAAGAAAGAGAGGAGAAAAACAAAAAGAATAAAATTTATAATATTTTGGAAAGGTCCACATCGATTAATGGGGAATATACATTTGCTATTTTTCTATATGTGTCTTTCGTCCATTTTTTAGGGCACTGGTGGACATTTAAATGCTCTGAAATATAATAGGTCTTTTTAACGTCCAAATTTAACTTGCTATATGTTGTGATTTTGGATAAGTATTTTAATGACAAAAATCTCCCATCCTTAAAATCTTAACATAATTTCGGACGTTAAAAAGACATAACAAATTAAACATATAACGCATTCTGACACAGTGGAGAGTCCCCACCTACACGATGGGACCTACAGTTTTAGGTGGGTTGTAAACCATTACATGCAGCTTCGATGTAAATATTCCACTTGATAGGTTGAAGTAAATAATTTGATTTGTGACAGGTAGTGGAAATGGTGCGAAGGGCCCTGAAGTGAGCCTGACACTTCAATCCCAGGGGTGGGGGGGGGGGGAGGGTAGGCACACCCCCCTCCCCCCGCACTTAATTTAGCCCCATCCTCTAAGGGCATAAACCTCCCCATTCAACGGAAATATCCGGGCTAGTTGCTGCCTAGGTATTTCTGCACCTGAGGAGCACCATAGCTTATTGGTCAAATGCCAGACTTGTGGCCAGAGTTTGCGAGTTCGAACTCCAGGATTCCGTGGAGTCAGGAAAATATTGCTCATGTGAGGATTTGAACCCTGACCTTTCACCCATGGATTCGATCCATAGCAGTCAATAATAACCATTGTGAACGAGCAAATACGAAACAAACAAATAACAACAGCACTGGAAAGCTGTCGCACTCCAGTACAAAAGCTTCAAAAAGAGGTTGTTAATATCGCTTCTATAGAACAGCGACAAAACTGAAAATAGACAAGGTTCAATGATGCGGTCGCAGCTTTATAATGGCTTTATACACCGCTAATTTACCGCGCCACGGGGTAATTGCGACTAAACAATACAAAACAAAACAAATCTACTTTGCCAGCCAGATTTAACAACATGCAGCGGCAAGGTATTTCATAGATTACAATTAGAGATTAGAACCAAAGTTCAGAAGGGCTTAAGGTGGCTCTCACCAGTTTCTGCTGTTCCTATCCTGCCGATAGCGCCCTTATCCTGCAGTTAGCTGAAGTGTTGATTATCCAGCCCATGAAGCGACCTAAAGTGCACTATACAAATATGCTGTGATGCCAGGCTAAGATAATTTGAGGTATCGGCATGTTAAATATTATACCTTAATCCGCCCGATAAGGAACTGGTAATAGTAAGTATACAAATGTGCTAGTTTAAACGACGGATAAATTGATAACTAGATCCTTTTTCTAAAGAAATGGTTTGAAAGGGAAGAGAAATTTGAAGGGAGATATCGGTTGAGTAGAGATAACGGAGAGAAAATCGGAGAGAAATTTTTCAGCAGAAGTTTTGAGGCGTAAAGCATCAGTTGCATGTCAGCTTTCCTGAATGAAGGCAAAAAGATTGAGGTGGGAAACAAAAAGTGCTGATTCAAGACAAACTGGAGAAAGACTGTAATTTCGATTTAATCAACGCTCTACGTAAATAACCTTTTTCATGCCGAACTTGAGGGAGCTATTACCGGCATCCTCACCGTCGCAAGTTTTCGTTTTTTAGTTGGCTGCACGAAAGAACTTTGAAGAGGTAGTACCTGACACTTGTTGGGATGAGTGTACCCATGCAGGTTGATCTACCGCTGCAAAACTATGATTATGTAATTCGAAAGTGGGTGTACACGTATTTCACTGCGCACAACTATTGAAAAAATAGTTTGCGGACCCCCATATGTAGGTGTCTTAGGATCCCATAAGGGTGGAAGCACTGCGGTAAAGCTTTTTCGAATTAATATGCACTCGGTGCAGTTTCACAGGTTCCGTAGAGGTAATGTACTGCTTCAGTTCACGCTGCCTTCAACTGGTCTAGTATACTAAGGGTGCGTCCCACCATACTCGGTTAAAGTTAATCTCTAGTTAAATTCAAATTATTGCACGGTAAAAACTGACTTTAACTGGAGTTTAACCGTTAACCGAGTATGGTGGGACGCACCCTAAGGGTGCGTCCCACCATGCCCAGTTAAAATTAAACTGGAGATTTACCATGTTAAATTTTAACATAGTAAACATAGGACAAAATCTCCAGTTTAATTTTAACTGGGCATGGTGGGACGCACCCTAAGTAGAAACCAAAACTTAGAGCGTGGATAGTGGAGTAACTGGAGTAGCTGCCTTTTGAAATCCGGGTCACACCGGATCAGTCCCGACAGTATAAAAAAAAATCTTCTCAGTATGTGCGAGGTGAAATGAACGGTTCACAACCCATTTAAAACTGTAGGTCACCGTAGTAACACAATGGTTGAAGAGAGGACGAACTGCTTCACCGGTGCAGTTATTCGAAAACGCTAAAAGCAGAAACTCAGTCAGTTGATCCACCGGTAAAAAATCACAGCTTGGAGTTCTTTACGAGGACAACAAAAGAAAGGGGAAATCGTAAATAAGGAAAATTCTTTCATCCACTTTCTTTCTTTATTTAAATGACCCGAGGAGGATTTCTTCTTCTCCGTCTCAGGACATTTTTTTACAAATTCCTTAATTGTCTTAAGAAGTCTGCTGAAATTTCATTAGATTGTATAAATTGTGCACGCAGTGAAATCTCATCTCCATCTATTTTGCATAAAGACATTTCTTATTTACGTTTATAAATTGCTAACTAAATTTATTTTTCGTAAATGCGTGAGCAGTACGTCTCTGTACGTCTAGATCTGGCCCGGAGAGGCGAATTTCTGTTTCCATTACATAGTTCTTCGAAGTTGTGTTGAAGAACTTTTCAGTCATAATTTTATAATTTAAAATTGTTGCTAACTAAAAAGGAATACTTAATAAAATTGATTATTTTCTTTTTTCATTGTGGAAGACACAACTGGCATTGAAAATGGCAGCAAGTCAAGTGCGGCCATTGTCGGAGCCTTCAGTTGGCTTACCCGTAGTATGTATACTAGGGTGCAAGGGATAAGGAAACGCCTCAGGCGACGACCCAGCAAGTGGCAGGGTGACCAAAGTGTACCGCAATGTAATAGGAATAACCGGTGGTGACGTCACCAGCCTGCACAGGGGTGGAGTTGTTTTGGTCACCCTGCCACATGCTGGGTCGTCACCTGAGGCGTTTCCTTATCCCTTGCACCCTAGTATAGTAGGTCACATTGTGACGCAGTATTGGGCAATTATTTAACGGTAAAATGGAATTGACATGTTCACCAAATTAGAAGGGGGTGAAAATGCAAATTGAGGTTTCTTGCAGCCTTGTTTTACATATTTATTGCTGGCTGTTAATTAATTCCCCAATCACTAAAGGCAATTTTCTAATCATTTATTGGATAATAACTCCGTCGTCATCTTTCCAGTTATTTCAATCTGGTATGATGGTGATTTAATATAATAAGAAGCATTCTTTCAATTTGTTTGTCACCCTTAATATTTATCTACATTATCTATAGTTCTCTAGGAACAGCGTCAGTAGCCTAGTTGGCTATATGGTTGTCGTGAGAGGCGAACCCGACGCTACCAAAGTTTCTCTGATATGTTCAGAGTGACAAGTGAGACTGTGGTGGTTCAGAACCCAACTAAAATTATAGTTTCCAATTGTGTAGTTAATGCGATGGGTGGGGAACTGCCAGCTGAGCACGGCCTAACGAGCCTCTCGGATATTTTTTTCTTGAGCATCGGCAGACAAGCTCTTCGTCAGCTGAGTGGGGAAATATTTGACGGGTGACAGTTGACAGCTTCTTCTCTGCTGCTTAACATGGAACATCAAACAACGGGTGGGAATAAACGACGCGTATTTATTTGCTTATTCATTGCTATCATTCGTTGAGCGCTAATGAGACCCTAGGGAATTCCTCTCTCAGCTTAACGTTTCTTCTCAAGCGTTGTTTCGTTCTTTTTCAGTGAGCGTTATTCATCGGTAAAGTTCACATTGACGGCTTTCTTTCCACAAATCCTAAAGTACACCTCAGTGTCCCCTAACAGTCACTTTAGCGTTATCATTGCGAATAAAAAGTGAACTAGTTCTGGCATCAAAAGCGTAGGCAACACCACAGAAAAACGTGAACAAACAGCACCGTGCCTGCAGTCCGAAGTCAGAGTTCAGATACATCGATTCCAGATACTCCAATTGCCAAAACGATTGGGCAAATTGCCCCTCTATTGCGAATAGTAGGTTCCAATTTAGCCAAATGAATTTTCAATTTTGTATTAGAACATCTGAATGAGGGAGAAATGAGACAATGGGCCTGGGAACAATTCGTGCCCCCCCCCCCCTTTCCATTGTACAGCAGCTCCTGTACCTTGCTCAGCAGCTAGACAATGTGGGAGATCATCAGATAGAATACGGCAAGAGATGCTTCCAAGTCTGTACAGTGGAATTTTCGATTTAAACAAAGAACGGGGAGGGGAAGGGGCATTGCCAGGAATTAGGGGTGAAATTGGAACAATTGAAGGTTTCCATCGTGGTTCTTGTTGGTAATGTGAAAAAGTGGCAGCAGAATTGTAACGGGGTCACGCCATTCTCTATCACTGAAGTCTACCGTCCCTCAACAAACCCTGACCCAGATTGTAACCCTCTCAATAGCGAATTTTCTTTATAGCGAACAAATTGGCATGGTCCCTCAGTTTGTTAATGTTTTGCTCGTGGATATGGTGAATGGCATCCACGTTCTTTGTTTTGGTAAGGTGAACATCATGGCGTCCTCTTGAGAAAATGTATAGCATAAAGAAGTATGTAAAATATTCAACAGACTAGAACTGAGTTCATTCTTCCGCTTTTTGTCATAGGAAATGCATTCATGCCGAAACAAAAGGAAAATCTGTACATTCCATAGAGGTATTGTATAATAAAACCGATCGGGCGTAATATAAACTGTCTGTTATCGATTCGGTCTAAAATAAACAAACAAAAAACAAACAATTTCGTACTCGCTAACGGTTTAGTTTCAATTTCGTTAATATCAAAGCATTTAACGCATCGGAAGAGAAGCGACTGCAATAGCAGCACTCTGCCGTGAGGGGTTGGATATGTCCCGGGGATATTTCGAAGTGTTTTGGGATTTCGCTGCGTACTAATTTGTTGTGACTGCCTAGTCACTGACTGCACACTACATTGCTTTCAATTACGACCAATCAGGCTTGTCACATCCGAGTACCTCACATTCACTGATCAACCTCCTTTTTTGGTGTTATTGATTCTCTTATACATCCATCTCCCTACTTGTTGTTAAACTCCTCTGTTTAGTAATTTTTAAGAGTGTACCTTCAGTTCATTTGTTTTATTAACCAAAACTGGTTAATTTTGAATAGAAAATCTGCTGGTGTTGGGATTCGAACCTGGGACTCTCCCATTACAAGTACCACCTCTATGGGGCTGCTTAAGTCCACTATATTGCCCTGGTTGACTACAGCGTTATTCTCCCGAAAAGAAAAGTTGCAGCCTTTCACCATCCTGTCGATAACGCGGTCTCAACTTTAACTAGAGGTTAGATTATCCAGCCAACAGCAATGTGTAGTAACATACCGATGTATGTCGAGATTCGATAGGGCATTGGGTAGCAGAGAATGCATTAGGAAATGTATTTGTTTACCATATTTACAAGGAACTGGGAAAGAAAACAAAATATAGAAAAGGTAAAAAAGAATATAGAAAGTCAGTGGCTGTCAAACTTGAGATTAGAATTATAACAGCAAACTTGCCTAAAAGATTAAACTCACTTCCGGGGAAAACTAAGGAAACAAACGAAAAATCAATAGTTAAAAAGTTGGGCGAGTGATAAATAGACGTTATAAATAAAACAACTAGATTCGCAAGCTGTCGACTTTTTCGCTGCTGTCTTCTCTAACAACCCCCGCCGGAATCTTTTTTCATATTTTTCTTTTTACAATTTAAATAACCATTATGTTGACGGAATTGCTTGTAAAATTGTCACAACACGGCACTCCCACTCCTTTCGTTTTGGAGAAAAAATTGTAACGCAGAATACTGCAATAGGGGGTTCTTTTTATAGCAGAACATGTTGTCTGTAGAGGAACACTCCGACCCGGACCAAACTGGTTCGATCCCGATTTTACCAAAGTTTTTGTGATCGGCATTCGCTTCTGATATGTTCAGCAAGTTCGGAACCCACCTAAAACTGTAGGTCCCCGTCGAGGACTAACTCGGGAGCATATACCTACCTATACGATACCCCTACTGATGGAATTCATAATTTCCAAAAGTACCCCCAGGAAAGGTGAATTCAGGACCCCAAAAAGGGGCCAAGGCCAAGGGTAGTTGGGGAGGGGGGTTCGTCATCAAGCAAAAACAATTAATCAGCCCCTGCTAACTCACCCCCTCGCCCTCCCCATCCTGCCAATGTTAGACAAAACCCTACCCTTTTCGCAAAAACCTTTCACTCGCTAATCAGATTTGAGTTTGAAAAGGTTCAGAGCCTGTTGCTTTCATTCTAGGTGTGATTACCTTTTCCCTTTTTGGTCAGGGTTTTTTGACGAAAGGTTAGTAACCCTGTTTGTCCTGTTAAGAAGGTTTCAATTTTGTCTACAAAAAAATTCGTGTTGCAACAGTCCTACAATACAGGGTGAATGTACTTGTCAAGGCTTGTGAATGATACACTCCTTATCAGAGGTTTCGGCCAAGTCCTGTCTGACTTTAGCTGAGTGTGGCCGAGTCTTCTTCACCTCAACACTTAAATAGATACTTCACTCCTTTGCGAAATTAGCACAGAGAAAATGCAAAAGAGTTGAGGTATTTATTGGGTTGGCCATGCACGCACCCCTCTAGCCCTTTTTAGATTTCTGAGCACGTGGGTGTATGGGGCGAAATTTGCATGGTGATCTGTATGAATAGCACGGAGCTCGGGGATCCATCGATGCGAGCCCGAGCTCTTGTTGGTTAGTTAGTTGTTATTATGTCACATTCCGCGATGTATATTTTGTATGCATGTGTACACTCCAATCAAAACCAAATTGAGCTTTTCATTTGTGCTAAAACTGTCTCTATCATGCGGAAAGTAAAACAATAAAACACTGTTGGATATTTTAATGTACTGAAATATAACGTGTATCTTTAACGCCCGAAATTAACTGGCAACTGGTTATTCTGTAATTTTACGAGGAATTCCGAGGGGGTAACCACTCCAGAGATTCCTTGAGATTCCACTGAGATTCCATAAAGATTTCTAAAGATTCCCAACGATATTCATAGAAAGATGAACCCCGAAGGGGTAACCACTCCAAAAAATAATTCCAAGATTCCCTATGATTTTATAATGATTTCCAATGATTCCCAACGAGATTCCCAACGAGTGGTTAACCCCTCGAGTAATTCTGGACAAATTTTTTATTGACAAAAATCACTCGATCGTTGAGTCACAACATAGTTCATTTCTGACTTTAAAAAGGCATATTTTTCTTCAGAACATTTACCTAAATATCCAACAGTGTCCTCAAAAAATTGTCAGAAAAACCCGAAAATAAGTAACAAAATTAATGTAGATCTGCTGCTGACTAAGATTTTTGTTTCATTTTTCTGATAGCGTGAGAAATAAGTAAAAATGCATTGTTATTTGGTTCAGATGAGCATAAATAAACGTAAGCTCTCCCATGTCTCCTGAACAAGGAAGAGGAGCCATGCACCTTGTGTTGGTTACTTGGTTATCTCGTGTACTTCCGGTTGGTTATCCGGGATAGGGCTGTGGGAACCAGCACCAGCATTGGCTTCCCTACTGCTTTGCCTTCCGTAAATTGGGGGGGGGGGGGGGGTAATTTGGAACCTTGCTAGGGGAAATGATGTCCCTGAATCTGTGTTTGCATGTCGAGCGGCTTCCTCCCCCCCCAACTTCCCCTAACTGTTCACATTACCCCCATCTCCCCCACAACCCAATTCGAATTTGCCGCGGGACTGTCAAACCCTATATGTCCCCTTGGCAAAGGAAGCCAAGGGGAGCTAGTTTGTCGTCTGGAAGGTAAACTTTAATTGGTTGTGTAATCGAGGTGCGGTAAAAACTTTTGAACGGAAATTGAGATTTTCGGTTTTAAAGGTTTGGAGCAGATTGAGGGTCGTTAGTAAAAATAATAACATTATTCTGGATTTCGTTTCGATATTTTTTTACTGGATATAAGCTTTCTGGCTGGGCGTAACATAAGCCTGATAGGAGTAGCCAAAGTAAACGGAAAATTTTGTTTACGCTGGGATTCGAACCTAGACCTCTTGGGCAAATTCGAACCCCTTGACCGCTCGGCCCCTGACGCACTGAAATAGCTAGCTGTTGGGTAAGAAGGATACCTGAAGTCCATAAAACTGTAGGCTGAAGTGGAAGAACAATAGATGGGAGAACAATCCTTGTGCTGAAACTCGAACCCAAACCACTCCGACCACTAAACTTTCAATGGAACTGAGAAGTACGTATTCACAAACTCTGTTCCGAGGTTAAAACGTTTTGTGGGGGTAAATTGAATAGGCACCTCTATACTTAGCTGAATCTACGTTTGCATGTTTGGTGGCTTCCTCCCTCTCTCACCCCCATTCATTCACCTCCCCCCACCCTCGCACCCCCTCCCTAGCCCTTCCGCCCTTTGATTTGCATCTGCACGCTACCCCTCTGAAAGAGGATGTAAATAAGTGACCTCTTACGTATATTCTGAACACTGATTGGGGGCTATTCACTCACTGGCGTCCATTCAGTCAATGGCGAAGCTGAGTTGCTTTTCATTCCGAACATTGGATTTTTTCCCTTTTTTATTTAATAAAGACTGAAAACTCACATGGAAGCATATATGCGATGCGTCCGAGAGTGGAAGCCCTGCAATGGCGGGGTTGCCATCCGGGGATGCCATCGGGGGATGCAACTCACCAGAACGGCCGTCCAAAACGCATGGTACGGTGGCACATCAAGTTAGTGAATTTCTATTCCCCAGGTAGTAGCCGAAACCTTTATCTTACCGTTAACGTTATGATAAGGCGCTATGAGCTTCGATGGTGACAACCACCAACTTTTTTTACAGGCGAGCGGGGCGAGTAACTCTATAGTGAACTTTTAGGAGACACTAAAGTAAACTTTAGTGACTGGTGAAAGCCAACCTTAGAATAATTATTATCGGACAGATAAAGTAATAATATTTAACCTGCCGATAACTCAACATGTCCTATATCTATCTAAAGATGAGAAAAATATTGGGAAATTCAGTTTTCAATAAAACTGGATCTTCCAATGTCGTTTTCACCCCACGCATACGGCAGAGATGTCAACGGTTTAGCCGACATCTCTAAGGCGATTATAATACATGAAGCAGGAATTCCTACGTCCCCTAGGCCATAAGGAGATTACTGCTGAATTCCATCTGCATTCATTTTTCTCCGTTCCCCCCATTCGAAATTTCACAGCAGTCTCAAATTTTGTTTATCCTTACCTTTGGTTTAGGTATATTCACTATACTGTACTATTTTTCCCTCCCATCATGTTAGTACGACGGGGAACAACAGTTTTAGACGGGTTCTAAACCTCCACAGCCTCGAGATACGTTTCACTTAATTGCTCAACATATCAGAGGTGAATGCCGATCAGAAAAACTTTGGTTGGGACGAGG
The DNA here is from genome assembly GCA_950004255.1 of Mesopsocus fuscifrons. NCBI lineage: Eukaryota > Metazoa > Arthropoda > Insecta > Psocodea > Mesopsocidae > Mesopsocus > Mesopsocus fuscifrons. Next base: position 22,034,496 of record OX465375.1, read on the forward strand.
TCGAACCTTAATGACCTCTCAGTGTTCCTGTGAAGACGGGCATCGAGAGCACTCGGCTATCGAGGCTATGGGGAAGAAGTACATGCAGTACATGCAGAAGGTTGTTAAGTTCGGGACATGGTAATCTTCACAGCACACCGCTTACTGCTTAATAAATCATTGCAGCTCCCAGTTGCTTGCAATCTCATGTTTAGATTATTATCTACTTAACTTTCTTGCAAGTTGCAAGACAACAATGCCTTTTGGTAACCACGTGGGATGTGGGTTTACACACCACCGTTTTACAAGGCAACTCTCATAAGGGACGAAGACAATGACCCAACTTTTGTTGTTAGACTAAAGAAAATAAGTTTTTTGTAATCTGACGTTGAGCCCCCTAGGAACACACTCACTCTCAGTTCTTCTGTGACAATTTATTGATGTTAAGGTTAGGCTCCCGCTGACGACGCGTTACTACTGCTCTCTATGAAGTTTTTTGCCTGGCCCTGTACTTACCTAACCCTCACGGGACGTTGCCCAAAAACTTGGACTGTCGCCGTGGTTCTGTCCAATTTTCCCCTTTGGTGGACAGATATCACGAAAGGTTTCACTCTGTATTCCACTAAGGCTGGATTTCACCTCTTTAACGTGAAGACTATCGTGTACACGATAGCGCTATCGTATCGGTAAAAAATATTAACGGCTTTCACCATGCACCGTTATCGTTTCATTAGCTTTCGAGTGGATTATCCGTGCGTTAGCGAAAACGATAACTTTCATACCTGCGACTCATTTGGTGTAGTCTAATCAACATTTTAACTTCTTTCTCCGAAAAAATTGGGGTTTTTTCACGTTTATTTGCTTGAAATTCTTTAAATAAATTTGACGTAAACAAAGCAAACGAATTCTAGTAACACGACAAATCTAACGACAGGATAATTTTTTCGTCTCCTTTACCGAAACGATAGCTATTCGAACGTTAAAAGGCACTATCGTGAGGTGCGGTGACACCACTTTCCGATAATGTCTTTTAACGAGAGGATTTAACGAACGGATTTAAGTTATCGTATGTTAAGCTTACGACAAATGCCTTGCGCTTGCACTTGTTTCTCTGCGATCGCACTTGTCGTAAGCTAAACATACGATAACATAAATCCGTTCGTTAAATCCTCTCGTTATAGATTTTTATCGGAAAGTGGTGAAAGTCAGCCTAAGCCTTGGTCCTCCCAGTCCAGTAGCGCCAAGGAGGTTTCGATTTCCATTACAGCCAGGCGAAAAAAAACTTTGGTAGGATCGGGATAGAACCGGTGTGGCCAGGCCTCAGTGATTCTGTAAAGACCACTTGGCTATCGATGCCGTTCCCTGTAATACAATAGTACCGTTGTGTGCAGGTACCGAATTGAAAACAGCGGGTTTGCCGATTGGAGCATTTAAAAAAGGCATTTCGGTTAACAAGGTGAGAATGCGGTTGGGTGGAGTCGTAAGTTTTCCGATTGGTCGGCACAATTGGTCCCCTGAGCTGCTTAAAACCGGAAATCGGAGCAAAATGGGAGCTGAAATTTCCGTAGTATTTCCTTTTGGAGGGAAAACCGAATTTCGAGCGCTGCCATTATTATTCCCAAATTGGAGCGAGTTTCAAATGAACTTCTACCCAAATCCGCCTGTCACACCCGAAAGCCTATAACCAATTATATAAATACTTTTAACGAACGCCAGCCTGATGAGAAAGAACCTTTGATGTTTCATTTATTATTAAAGAGTAAAATTTTGTAATAATATTAATTTGCTGCTATTGAGCGTAATTTGCTGATGGATAAAGATGGCGGAGCAGTCAGCGAGTCAGCGGTTTACAACCTTAAGGCTACGCTACACGTGGTGACGCATTTCTGAAACTCAAAATTATTTTGAATTTCTTCGCAGAGAGGTATCGAAACAGATTCCCCAATTACCCGGTTACCCGTCAACGAAAGAGTGGGATACCTCGAAATATACATAAAAATGAGGGAATTTGCCTAGATTCGTCCCTGGCACATTGCTAAGGCTACATCTGATCGAAACTCTCGGTCTTTTCAACCTAGGGAAAAAATTAATGTTAATGTTGTGGGTGGTAGAAATGCATCGTCAGCTGACGCATAGCCTTAATTTGCTGGGTAATTTGCTGATGGATAAAGATGGCGGCTGAGTCAGCGGTTTTCAAGCTTGTCGCTTAATTGAATTTCAGTTGTGTAATAAATTGAATTGGAAATTCAAGACCGGTTTGGGAATGGCCCCCTCTTGATTACCGTTCTCAGCCGCACTCTGCCATTCCGACAGTCATCTCGTTGTGTTTTGCCATCTGACTGTTTCCACTAAACGTTTGAGGTTTCCTCAGGAATGTCCTTCACTGTCTTATGAATTATTTAATGGGGTTTAAGGGGATTCGAAAGTCAACGAGGGAGGCAAACTGGAAACTGCTCTTTTGCTGTTCCTCTTACTCCCAAAGCGAGAATTCTTTCAGTTCTCCTTCTTAAATGCCATCAAGGTAATGAAGATGCATCAAAGAACTGTTGAAAATACTGTTTCAAATGGGTAAACACCGTCTTTCCTCAGTTTTCTCTTGTTTTTCATGTCTGAAAAACATTTTGGACAATTTTTTTGCTGACAAAAATCATTCGATCGTAAAATCACAACATAGCCATAGCTCATTTCGGCCATTAAAAAGACGTAGATATTACTTACCTATACTTCAGCATATTTTAATATCCAAAAGTGGCCCCAAAAAATTGGTCGGAAAAAACGTAAACAAACATAGCAAACGTTTCATTCCGTCTTAATGCAGGCTCCACACGTTTGCGTCCCGGACGGCCGTTCGTTGGAGAGGGCTGCAAGTTTAGTGTGGAGTGTGGAGTGTTGGTACCCGCCATCCCTGACTTGCCATTCCAGCCCCTACATTCCAGACGCAGCGCATGTGGCCCGCTTCAGACAGAGGATTATGGGCGATAAGAAGCAGAGTGTGAGGTGACCGACCAATGAAGGGGATGGATATTTAGCCGGGGATAAATCAGCCCCTCGTGACAGGTTCATATCTTCCTCCCCCTCAAAGCTGTTTTAACAAAGGGGGAAAAAAATGTAAATCACTTAATATTAGATCACCCTGCGGTACGGGGTGCGATCCGTAAGTTATCGCCGCTTCCCTCTTCTTGGCCGATATATCCAAGCTTATTTTCACCTTCTGTACTAAAATCCTCCTTTTCGATACTCATGCAGTTATGTTTAGTCGGAGGATAGTGGAATTCTTAACTGGGAGTTTAAGTTCAAGCGTCAAACTATGTAGGCGATAGAATGACCTGTTTTCGAAGTTCAAAAACCAACTTTTCTTTTCAAGAGAGTAACTTTTAGGGGACTCTTTAGTATATAGGCTTTAGGGACTGATGATAACTTATTGGTGACAACGATGGAGTGGAAGTTAAAATTCTTTTTTCTTGATTGTTCTTTTTAAGAAGGAATATTGAGCGCGATAGTTTGGATAGCGAATGGCCCCCTGAGACGGGTGTGTAGTTGCAGGTGAAACTTTGCAGTACCTACATATTCATCATTACTGATTGGACCTAAGGGGGCGACTACTCGCGCACGGGCTCAAACTTTTCCCCAATTTTCGACGAACTCTGAATACATAATGGGTGGGGAAACATATTCCAAGTTTGGGGAGTTGACAGGCCTGAGAAGTAATAGGCCTCGTAAGTTGCCCGTCCGAATGCTCGTCACGGACCCCCCGCATTTCTCATCGCCCGAGGGTCCCCACTGAAAAATAGCCCGGAAATTTACCTGAACGCGATTTCCTTTTATGCACTTCCGCCCTGCGACATCTCTGCCGTTAATACCGGAAATCACTCCCTCTCTGTCTTCTGCTTGCTTCTTTGAGCACTTCAAGGCTGCTTAAAGCCTCGAGTGCATGGTCTACTTATAGTTTCTATATTATTATATTTTATATTCTACCGATTAAATAAAAACTTAATATATACACTCTAAAGTGGCCGGATGTTAGGTTGGTATAGGAGGTGAAAATACCGAAAGTGACGTAAGCTTTGGCTACTTCTGCTAATCTCCGCATCTTCTGCTACCTATCTCATTGTAAGCTAACTATAGGAACCATCAACTAAATATTCTATATATCAATTGACTATTGACTGACAAGTCTGACAGCTACTCTACTGCCCCAACCATGAAACCGGATATCAACATTTTCAACCCGGTATATCTAGGAAGGGAGAAGACCTTTGGAACAAATTGAGGGTTCTACAACACCGCTTACTAGTCCTTTATCGTGGCTGATCCAAATTGGATACCGTGCAACAGCCTCACTCTACTACCTGAATGCAATTTCCTTGGATGCAGTTGGTTCGCTTCCGTTGTTTCGTCTGCGACACCTCCGTCGTTAATGGCGGAAATGACAGTCTGTGTTCTGCGGGTAAGCACGTCTTCTGCTGCTGCCTTGCTCACTTCCAGTCTGCTTCCCCACTCTGCTGTTTCCGGCCTCTGGAAAGCATTTTATTTTGTGCTCCGGAAACTATTTTTACTTCCTGTTAAGGATTTGCAACAATGACTGTCTCAAGTGCACAGTGCATAGTCATCGATCCGAGGAAGCTGTGGGGCATTTATTTATTCGGGAATATAAAATAAAACACTCCACAGTGAAATAACCACATGCTGATACTACTTTCTGATGTTATAATAAATCCAAAGATGTCCTCAGGCTGCTGTAACAGCCAAATATGTAAATACGCGAATAAACATGTCGGCAAATAGCACACTATGTTTAGATTTTACTGAAAAGCGAATATTATCGAACTATAAAAATGGCGGTGCCAATCAATCGACATTATTATACGTCTATATGTAGGTAGATGCATATATTTGTAGTGTCTATGCCGCCGTCATGTTTGTTTACGTTCTACCCATTATATGAGGATCTATTGGATCTTTAAATGTTCTGCAATGGCCGAAATTAACAGGCTGTATTGTGATTTTAAGATCGGTTTATTTCAGAAAAAAATTTTGTTGACAAAAATCACTCGATCACCTCATAGCCTGTTAATTTAAGCCGTCAAAAAGACACATTACATTTCAGACCATTTAAATATCAAGTAGTTTCCTCATAAAGTTTGCAGAAAAAACGTAATCAAATAGTGAATGTATGTTCGCCCTTAAAAAACGTCAATAAGTGTCTGTCTCACCCACCGGATTGGAAATTAACTCGAAACAGAGGGAAATCAAACGTGCGGAAGTGAAAATAAACTGGATATGGACGGAAGATAGCTGATAGCTGATTGCTGGTTGGCCGAAACCCGAATCATCCACTGGGAAACTCATTCAAGTGTAATTTAAGTTGGAATGAATTTATTTAAAATGCAAATTTTCAATTTTCCGATTTGGAATCACTAATGAAATCAACATGTTATCACTTTCATACAAAACTCCCCCATCGTTTTCCGATTGTTCAATATTTGACTTTTGAGTTTTCCCATCGACTCATATAATTTTTGAGATTCAGTTTTTATTTGTCACTTCCCGGTAAAAAAGTATTTTCTGCTCGAAGAAATAATCAAACTTTTTAAATTTAGTCCAACAACGCCAGAAATTATTTGTTTATTTATTTTTATTGTGTAGGATTTGTTAAGGCACTGAATGAGACTGGTAATTGCAATGCCGCCATTGGTCGTGGCTACTCCTAAAGCTAAACATAGTGTGCTTTTCGAACGCGTAACAAACAGGAGGACACTATGTTTAGCTTTCACGGGAGAAATAAAGGGTCCGACAATGGTTGCACTTGACTTTCTCATAATTTTTAGACCAGCGGTATCGAAAGTTTTGATTTCATTTTTTACGTAAATTATTTTTTTTACCGGAATTTTAACTTTTTCTGAAAAATCTTTTGCCACACACAGGTTGATAATTTTAGGCACCGGCACACCGAATTTCTAACATATCCGTCAAACAGTGAAGTGTCGTTCGACGTGCAAAGTACATGTTTCCTATTTTATGTGTCACGGTCTTAATTTTAAAGTACAAAAGGTACCTACATACCGAATTTGAGCAAAATCGGATGAAAGGTATGACGTCCAGTCGCGCGACAGAGTGACGGACGTACGTACGTCGGACGTACGTTTTTTAAAAACCACTTTTTTGGTGTCAGGGGACCTCCAGGATCATGGGAAACCCAAAATCTCAAAATCGAAATTTTGCCCGAAGACATAACTTTCTCAGTCCATGTATTTCATACGGGCGAGAAAGTAAAAATACTGTCCACCTAAAGAAACGGTGCTGCTATTACCGGTCTCTATTGAGTATCGATAGGATTTGCACAGTGGCTAGGCACTGACGGAAGAACCAAGAATCCCAGGCTCTACTCCAGAGTTATAGAAATTTTTCCAGGTGAATGTTGTCCAGTGCTGGGCGTGACAGTGACCAAATGACCCCCTTGTGTCCAGAGGTCACCAAAGGGCTGTAGTTCAGGTAATTAATCAATAAAAATCGATTATTTGATTAAATATTTTAATTTAATTAATTTTCATTTAATAAAACAAATAATATTGTTTATTTCCTATTCGATGTGTATGTGCAAATGTGTAGGATACATCTGGTAGAATTAGCTACCTTTCGGACCATAAAAATTCAATTTGAAACGCGCATAATGTATTGAATTGATATTACACTTTTTGAATGCAATAGTGAGCTTGATGCGAGCCATTAGGAGATGAGGACGTATGTGCTCAATGGCTGCCATTCACGATTCATATGATCATGATGGCCTCCATTCTGGATTATTCTTTGTTACTCGATCATGAAAGTATTTCATAATCAGCATACACAATTTCATATCATGTAGCTACATAGGAACAGCCATGAAAGCCGCGTGGTGTGGGGTAATACTGGTTCGATCCCGATCCTACCAAAATATTTTTGTTCGGCAATTCATGTGAAATGTATATCTGTGGTGACTGTGTTGGTTTGGAACCCGCCTAAAACTGCTGGTCCCCATTATGTACTAACACGATGGTAGGTAATCTGGTGATTTTTATCAATAACAGAACATTTAAATATCCAATAGCGTCCTCCAAAAATGGCCAGAAAAAACAGAAACAACCAGCAAATGCCTATTCCAGCTTTTCCATTTTACATAATTTGTACCCCAACAGAAACTGACAAAAAAAGCCCCCAGTCCTCCACTAACCTGAACCCAACAGCCATAGAACGTTTGAATAACTGGAAGGACGCAAGAAAAATAAAAGTTTGGCCTCCAAAAAATCAGAAATTCCACAGTAACGCAATTCCAAAGCAGAGGGCCTTTTTTACCTCCGCGCTCTTTTTTGACCCCTAACCTTCCTGCCCATCCTTTTCACGATCACATCAATCAGTTCGTTAAATTAAACTTACTCTGGTTCCGTCTGTTTGGCTTTTCAGTTTGCTCGTTAAATATTTGCGTTAGAATATTACTGAAGAGCCTGATTAGTACCGTGGCAAGGTATTTAGTATGAGGCGAGAGATCCCCCGAGTTGGCAAGTTTTTCCTTGGTGAATCTTATACCTGCAGGTCTATTCCGGATCTTTGGTCATTAATTCTGCGTTAAGTTCCTAACGCTAAAACAATGTTAAAAATTTGTCAATTCGTCATTCGTCGTTATATCGTTGTTAACTCTGTGTTAACAGGAGGAATAGACCTGCTAGGCTACTATCCTGGTGTTTTCCAGCTCAGCTCTGATGGATGGAGAAACTAGGCAACAGTGTTTCTGTGCGGAGTTTCAGACGTTAAAGTGACATATTATAATTCAGAACACCGACTCGGTCATTGAGAAGGGAAAGAAACAGAATTGTATGTAAAGCATGTGAAAAAGTTTTTATATTTTAGAGCAAAAAATCTCCGCCATAAACTTGTTGATAAAATAAAGATACCTTTAGCAAAGTACAGGTGGAAAGCCCTTCCCCGTTACCTTATAATTCATTCTATGTATTTTTCGACAAGAATGAAAGACTGATCCCTCTATTGTGTGATAGAAAGATGGGATTTCCATTGAAATGGCGCAGAGAAAAGCTTCCAAAACGTCTTTGTCCCAGCGAAACACCTCACCTTCCTCCTCCAAATCCTTCATATCTTTTCACATTTATTTTACATGAGGTTTTTATGTTGCCTGATGGAGGAAATACAGCTTTACCTTGAGCTGGCTGTAGCATTACCAGGCTTATTCTTTCTTTTATTACATGCATATCTTTCGCATATCTCTCACGTTATCTTACTATCCCTAGGATGGATCTCACCCTTAGCCCGAAGGCGCAGATGTTACTCAAACAAACTGACATCCATGCTACCAACACAAAATTGCTGCTACCGGGATTCGAACCCAGAACCTCAGTCGTGCGAGTCTAGTGTTGTCCCAGGAGACCACTGGAAGACCGCAGAAAAGAGCCGTTAAAAACCACCCTTAATATATAGGGAACTCTCCGTGAATAGGCAAATAAACAACGGCTTTCCGACCCCATTGTGGTTTGCAACAGTTCGCGATCAACACCGGATGGTTGCCCTTATCGAATGTACCCCAGTGGCATTATTTCCCCCCAAAGTTTTCCACAACCCCTGTTTTTGTTTACCTTTTCGGTCCACACCCTTAACAGTCAAGAAGAAACTTATCGGGGGGATTTTCGAAACTTCGGACCGCTTCATTTTTCTTAGCAAGTGGGCGACCCAACTTTTCTTCTCATTCGTTCCCAAGTTATTGTTTTTCCAAAAAGAGTTGGCGGAAATGAATTATCCGGATTGGTTGCTCTGGTATTAGAGTTTTAGTTGGAAATGGCTTTGTTAGGAGACGGTCTAGACTGGAGACATTTACGGAGGCCGTCCATTTAGCCGCGCTGCCATTTTCGGTAGCCCGAATTTTTGGCCGATCGCCAAAGTGAGAAAAATCGTCCTGGAGCTCTGTTAATGAATCTTGGTCGTTATCTTGGGCGTTAAGCTCCTATAATGCTAAAACATAGGTAAAACTACACCACTTCGTCGTTATCAGAGTCGTTGTCTTGCGGCGTTAACAGACAAATTGAAATACTTGGTTTTGATGGGTCGAGACGGAGTTTTCGACATACACGCAAGAAGTTTTTTTTTTTTTTTTTGCTCGGGGTGATGTTCGTTCCCACGTAAGTTGCCCTTCAGAGGTTTGAAAACGAAGCGACCGCACTCCACTGAGACCCAACCGCCCCAACTATCGACACAGCAACCTCAACGGTGACAAACAGTAGTAAAACATAAAATTTCGATGACTTCACCACGTTGGGGGCCTAAGGGACCCCTCTATTTGAGGGATGAAGTAGAGGAGCCAAGTCTCGGGTAATATAGTGGTTAGCTTATACAGGGAACAGTCTCATCAGACTCACCACCCTTGGGAATGCCTCTGCAAAGCCACCCCCACCCTCTCATTTATTCAGAAACCTACCCCTGTGTCAGCAATGGATGAGCAGACGCCATGTCTGACAAACTTTCGGGAATGTCGCATCTTTCTGGAGTTTCTTCTGGGTTTGGAAAGCCCACCTAAAACTGTCATGTACCAAGGCGTTGTGTAGGGAGCTGGTATTTGGTAGTGCTGCCAGCTGAGCACGATGCATAATTTTAGAAATATTCTTCCTGCCCTATCTTTAGGTCAAGGATTATTGAAATTCCAAGGAAGGTTCTCCATTGAGGTGCTATGATTTTGTATCGCTAGTACCTACCTCTATCTTCGCTGCATATTTTCAGCGTATCCTGTGCTCAGTGAAATACGTGTACACGTGTACGAGTACTTTCCAGTTACACAATTATTAGGGTTTTGTAGGCGCAGTGAAATACGTGTACACCCACTTTCCAATTACATAATCATGATTTCTCAGGCGCAGTGGAATACCAACGTGTACAGCTACTTTCCAAGTACGCAAGCTTGAATATCGTAGTCACTGAGGAGTAATCTTATAAACAGTTTGAAATGTGTTGAAGTGTGCGCCCTCATTATTTACTGTAGCAGTCTGGCTCGGGAGCTGGTATTTACTATAGTGATGGTGCCTTTTCAGCTCGACTAAATAGGCCGTGTCAGTTGCAATGTTTTCAGGCATGAACTGCAAAAGGCGGCTGGTTTTCACAGGGGACTTGTCGAGTGTCGGGCGGAAGCTGTCACTGTTATCTGCCCCCTCCCCTCCCCTCCATCTCACCCCTTTCTGCTCGGCTAGTCACCGTCGAACAGCCCATTATTGCGCACCCTTCCCTACAAAGAAAAATTCTTTCCACGCGGTTGATTCATTTTTTCTGAGGATGACATTTTTATAGCTCAAGGGGATTCCCCATCCCTTTTCCTGAATTTGTTTTCATTCAAGTATCTCGTTAGCACTTTGCTGACATCCTGACGTGTGGAGGTCAAGTGAGCTCTCCACCAAACTTTTTGCTATGTAAATGGTGGGCCGGAAGATCTGACGTTTACCGGCTGCGGGAAAACTCGCCTGTCTGGCGTAGTTCTGTCCAAATCACCCCCTTATCTGCAAGGCTTACAAAAGGATATTTAAATATCCAAAATTGTCCTAAAATGTAAAGAAGTGGCAAATGCATATTTCGTCGTAACTTAAGATTTCTTTCTTATTTCCAGATGTGTCCGGGGGGACTTTGTGAAGGTTTTCCTGCACCTGGAGCGGGGCGAGGTGAATGAGTACACGCCCTCGTACGCCCTGCTGTGCGGCGGCATGGCGGACGTACCGCACGTCCTCTACAGCTCCAACTCCGGCCTGGTGCTGGAATTCCACTCTGACCGCATCGCCAGCAATTCGTCAGGCTTCCTCGGCGCGTTCCGCTTTATTAATAGACGTAAGTTAATGTTCTCTTCGAAATACACACCCTCTTGAAAAAGTTAGAAGTAGGTAGGTACAGTGCTGGATTAACCATTAAGCTAAATAGCTTAGGGCCTACGCTCTGAAGGGGCCTAAAAATTTAGGCCCCAACGTAATAAACAATTAGGAAATGTTGAGATTTTACGGAGATTAGTGAAATTTTCTGCTCACTCGCTTCGCTCGCTTGAAAATAGGCTCCTTTTTCGTCCAACTACTATTAAAAAGGCACGTTATATTTCAGAACAAATTGTGGTTCAACATTTTCCTAGTCAATATGTATTTAAGAAGTTTTCCCAACAAATGAATACCCTTCATTTTGTATTTTTGCTTACTAGCAAAGTATGCTGTCGTTTGAGTGTAAATCAAATTCAAATATTTGATAGCGAATCAGAAACTCAAACAATAGCGGCATAGCGGGCGTCGTAATCGGCAAACTCATTTGGGGTGATGGTGAAAACTATCGCTCTGCTTACCTCGAACCTGTGAGGGCTGAACATTAATCGAAAGATAAAGACAAAACTTTTCCTCCAAACAAGCAAATCAAGGAATCACGGTTTCGGATGGGGGAAGGGGGATCCTTCTATTGACGACTGAATTTCAGAGCTTCGGAAATTTGGAATGGGAATTTTTTGGGCTGTCTGCTAAGGATGTACTCACAGTGCTTTTTGTTGCCGTTTCTTATTGACACTTTTCTTTGTTCTGAACTATAATACCTACAGTTATCTCTCTCTATAACGACCGAGATAACGACCGTCAATGGACCATGTAAACTTGCTTGCTATTGAGAGAGTTCGCTATAGAGAGGGTAACTGTTGCTTACAATGTCTTAAGTCATAAAGTTCACTTGACTTAGTTTTTGACGAATTACATTTCAGAACAAACAAGCGGTACGACACGGTCGGACAAAACTTTACCTGCTTATTTGCGTGATTCCTAGAAAAAAACCCTTGGTTAAATGATTGGAGACGGAAAAACTTTTTGACGAAAGGAATGGCCCCAGAATGTTCCCCCGAGTACTTAGAGACCCCACACGACGTACTATGGCAACCACCCAAAACTACCCCCTAAAACGAGGTGAGGTGGTTGGGGAAGCTCGGAAAAACTTTTTGACAAAATAAATTGCCTCAGAACGTTTCCCCGAGCATTTTGATACCCCATACAACATACTTTGGAAAGTAACCAAAACTCCCCCCATAAGGGGGGGGGGCGAAAAAACATTTTGACCAAATATATTGCGTCAGAACAATTTCCCGATCATTTTGAGCCCACACAACCCATATTTCACAAACCACTCAAATCTACCCCCCTTAGGGGGTGGGGTGCTTGGATACGTTCAGAAAAACTTTTTGATACAAAAAATTGCTTCACAACGTTCCCCCGAACAGTTTGAGACCCCATAAGCCGCACTTTAAAAGTCACTCAAAATTGCCACCCTCCCTGGGGGGGGGGGGGGGGGGGGAGGGGGAGGTTCGAAATAAGCCATATACCATTTGTGACGAGTATGGCCGTTGTCACGTGTCATATCCAGAACTACTCATATACCACAAACAACTGAATCCACTGATTTCACCCTTTTACAGGTTCAGGGGGACTTCCCCCCTTCCAGGGAGTTATGCGGGGGTAGTGGGTGGTATCATTGGATTCGTAATTATTTGTTCTATAAGAGTCCAAAATTTGATCAAAATCGTTAGAGCCGATTTTGAGCAAATATTTTTTTTCTACCTTTTGGGGGAGTTTTGGGGGGGTAACCCCCCTTAATTTTAAAGGGGGGAAACTGAACTTCCGGATTTTGATTTCTTCCAATTTTAGAAAGGTCACTACGGATTTTGAAGAAAATCGGTTGAAAAGTGCGCCGTCCAGGTCAATGCCACATACATAGCTAGCTAGCTAGCTAGCTAGCTACATACATACATACGTACTGACACGGAGTACCTGACCTCTTCTAAAAATTCCTGTGGGCAAACTTTTCGTTGGAGGAAAAAAGTGAGATGGTTTTCATATTCCGAAGGAATGGACGTTTCCAAAATGTATATGCAAGTTTCAATCGCTTTTGAGGTCTGGGAGCAATGACGGTTCAAAGTTGAGGTTTGCCAAAAATTGGCCCGCACGAATACAATACTTTACCTTACGTATACTCCGTATACAGGTAAAGTAAAAATGTCTAGACTGTTTTCATTAGTCTCCTAAAAGTCACTATAACGTTATCCCACCGAAAGGAAAAGTTGGTGCCTTCGCTAGTGGACTTTTAAGGGCCATGCACCATACATTCTCGACGAACTCCGCCAAAACCACTGTTCGAAAGTAAATATTCGACAAAACTAATGTTTACATATTAGTACAGCCGGAGACTGGTAATTGCAATATCGTATTGGTTGTGTCTACTCTAAAAGCTAAACATAGTGTGCTATTTGAACGCGAAACCAACGAGTGAAAGTAGGACACTATGTTTAGCTTTTACAGGAGAAAAAGTAGAGAAATGCTGTGGAAATTACCCACTTCCGTAAGTGAAATAAAAATTGCCAAAATGCAACATGGCTACGGTACATAGTACAAACATTTATCAAGCTTTTCTACTAAATGTGACGATAAAATCATACATTTTTTAGTCCGAAAATTTTCAAAAAAATATTCCGCATGAGGTAGTGTTGTGTTTTCGCGATCTGTCAAAAAAACATGTGGACTGGTAGTTGACTGTTTAAAATCGCTCCTGTGGGCTTATTACTCCATTTCATGCAAAAATACAACACTACCTCACGACAAAGAGTCTCAGGTTTACATCCCCCTATAAACACCTTTCACTCACCCTGTAACTTAGGAGTAGGGCTTGAAGTACGTAGCATTGTGAACCAAGTACGTGTAGTCGACCTTAACGGCCACCATACATTCTCGACGAACTCCGCCAAAACCACTGTGCGAAAGTAAATATTCGACAAAACTAATGTTTACATTTTAGTACAACCGGAGACTGGTAATTGAAATATCGTATTGATTGTGTCTACTCTAAAAGCTAAACATAATGTGCTATTTGAACGCGAAACGAACGAGTAAAAGTAGGACACTATGTTTAGCTTTTACAGGAGAAAAGTAGAGAAATGCTGTTGAAATTACCCACTTCCGTAAGTGAAATAAAAATTGCCAAAATGCAACATGGCTACGGTAAATAGTACAAACATTTATCAAGCTTTTCTACTAAATGTGACGATAAAATCATACTGTTTTAGTCCGAATCGTTACAAAAAAATATTTCGCGTGAGGTAGTGTTGTGTTTTCGCGATCTGTCAAAAAACATGTGGACTGGTAGTTGACTGTTTAAAATCGCTCCTGTGGGCTTATTACTCCATTTCATGCAAAAATACAACACTACCTCACGACAAAGAGTCTCAGGTTTACATCCCCCTATAAACACTTTCCACTCGCCCTGTAACTTCGGAGTAGGGCTTGAAGTACTTAGCATTGCGAACCAAGTACATGTAGTCGAAAATAGCGAATGTATATTCAGCCTTAACAGCAAGGTAAAGTTTTCTTTTTCGGGAAGGTAAATTTAGTAACACTATCGGGGCGGATTGATTTAATTTTGTCAATTAACAATTGGAAATGCCTTTTTTTCGGTAGATCGGTATAAAGAAATACATTTTGAAGAAGACCCGAGCGAGCTGTTACCACTGAAATGATTTTCCCATGAAGAAGTGTCAAAACTGAAATGATGGCCGATTCGTTTTGTTCATTCTCCCTATTCTCCCTATCTCTTGTACTCGATTAACTTCACTCTGTCCGTCCTTCTTCCTTATATCTTTATTCTGAGCCCTGTATCAATATGTTCCTTTACTTTATCATACTTTCAGTTACTTTTATGTTGAGATTAGGGAGCTATCGGGAGGATAGCGAAAGGTAGCTTGCATCTTTTCCTCACGGATAACGCTATAGTGAGCTTTTAAGAGGACATGTATTTGATGTGATTATGTGAGAAAAAGTGCTTTGTTTTGGTTCACATGAAGATAAATAATCGTCACCTCACCAGTGTCATCTTAAGGGACACGTCTGAACAAATATACAACTCTCGGGTTAGAACTGCTGACGGAGGAGTTCCTCCTCCTTCTCTAGTTACTAAACTGTGTGGAAAGTTGCTGGGAAATTTGTCTCTGGTGGGAAAAATGCGGGCCTCGACAAATTTCCCTTCAATTAATCGCCTTTATCTCATCTTTTACCCCCCAGGGTAGTTACACGATCAGCACTTCCTAGTAGTTTCCAAGTCTCGCGGCATTTCGTTACCGTCAGCAGTCTGCGCGTCATTTAATTCCAGGTTCTATTTCAGTTAGTTTACAATACCTTTTCATTAAGTCGTCTAGTAGTAGTTCAGCAGCAGCAGTCAGTTACTGTAATTACTCGTAGTTTCTGTGGAAGCCAGGCCGAACTGGTCCTACAAAAAAGTTTTTCTGTTGTTCTGCAATAAGTCAGGTGAAATGTATATCGAGTCTGCGTGGTGGTTCGGAACCCACTCTGATCGTGTATGGGGTGCAGTGGTAGAGTCCACTGTCTGGGCAGCAGCACTTGTGAAGGCTGCTTTCGTGGAACAGAGTGGGCGCAGGGCCATGGCGGTCTCTAGACGGCCTTCTTTAATATGTTTTTTCCATCGGCAGGTCAGTTCCACACAGACGGGCAGAAGCTGCCGGGCACGATGTGTGACCACCAGTTCCTCAGCAGCAACTTCTCCCTGAACAGCGGCAAGTTCTACTCGCCGCGCTACCCCTCTAACTACCCCCCGAACATTCGCTGTGCTTACCGGTTTGTTGCGCGCTCGCAGGAGCGAATACGAGTTGTGTTTGAGGAAGTGGCCTTACAGAAGGGAGACCTAAGGTAAGTCAATATACCTCACGTACCTGATGCTTTCTTTGGAGAAAATTAGTGAAGTGATCAAGGAGAAAACTGCTAGAGAAATCTCTTAGTATTTGGAGAAGAAGAACTTGGATAAAAATGCTTTAAGGCGCCTAAGCAGTCGTGTTTGTTTACGTTTCTTTCTGGAAATGGTATTGTATAAGGAAACTATTGCATATTTAAGACGACTGAAATTAACAGACTCTGTGGTGGTCTTACGATCGGTTAATTTCGGACATATTTTTTGTTGACCAAAATCACAACACTCGATCATAAAATTACCACAGATCCTGTTAATTTCGGTCTTAAAGAGACATAGATTGTACCTATATTTCGCAAGTTGTCAAATATCCAATAGTTTCCTCATAAAGGGTTCAGAAAGGACGTAAACAAATAGCAAATTCGGTATGTTTTGTCTAGTTGCACTGTCTGGACTGCGGCCGCCCTATTTTCAAAAGTTGTAGGGGTGGCAGGGAACACTCTACGTCACCCCGTCCAAACGGGCCTACTTTCAACTAAGAAACCCAATCAAATGGTTGCAAGCCAAATTAAAATTGCAATCCCTAAAACAACAAACTAGAATTTCACAGGTGTGACCTCCGACGAAACACAGAAACACTGTTTAGTTTGCAACTCAGTCTTATACCTGAAAATACACAGAAAACACATTAGCCTGGCAGGAGTTGTACTCGTACCTTTACAAAACTAATGCAAATTTCCCGTTGAAATTGTCCAGGAAATTGAAAACAAATGATAAATATTTGTTTAGGAGATGGTGTATAAATTCCATGAGAACTCTCAGTGTTTTCTTTACATTCTCTGACAAATGTCGGATTCAGTTTTGACCTTTTCTGTGGATCAAACTCCCCTCTCTACCTTCCGGCGTACGTCAAAATTTTATTCTCCGATAAAAAAAATTGCTCCAAAGTTTTCTGAAAGTTGTTTTAGGTTTTGTTTTGTGTCATGCACAAAACGTTGATTTGCGAAGCCCATGACACCGTAGCAACTTGGTAACAATGTTTCGTATTACCTTTGCCTCTTGACTCCTTTTCAAAAAGGAGACAAGGCCTGAGGCTGTGGACTTTTATTTTAAAAAG
This sequence comes from Mesopsocus fuscifrons, assembly GCA_950004255.1. NCBI lineage: Eukaryota > Metazoa > Arthropoda > Insecta > Psocodea > Mesopsocidae > Mesopsocus > Mesopsocus fuscifrons. The sequence continues at coordinate 22,051,312 of OX465375.1, forward strand.
AAGAAAACAACTATCGTCAGAGATATCACAGAGATATCACATTGGATCTTCAGAATCAAACTTGAAAAAAGTTTGAAGGAAGAAGCTGTAGGTAATGATTTGATCGAGTGGGAGGCTTCATATTGGGGCTTTTCAATTCGGTTCTGCTGATCACAAGAAATTTTCTTTAGAACTTTCTCGAGAGTTTTCCCAAATTTTGCCCTACGATGTAATTACTATGAAGGGTTCGTTGCGCAGTTCAAAGCCCTGAGGACTTCTGCAAAGGTATCTGCGGGTATCAACTTGTCTGCTACTTGCTACTGGCACTTGTTTTATACTATTGCCTGTATGCAGTTGCAGTTCGGTTTGAGATTTTGAGGTACAGTGCCGCCTGTTCCAAAATAAGAAGAACCAATCAGGGATTCAAACGTTTAATACGAACTTAGTTCCTTTTCAAAAATTCCTTGAGTTTGTCAATGAAGGATTTCTTCGGAGGCTGTGGCTTCTTCAGATCTTCCATGACGTGCCACACGCACAGCTTGGCCAGGTAAGCGTTTTCAGCGTGATCGTAGGTTTCGGGAAGGTTGTCAATGCAGCCCTGGTGGAGTTCCCGGTTCTCGTAGTTGTCAGGCAGCGTCACTTTCCCATTACTGTCCAGCTGAAAAAGGTATCGGTGTAGGTAAAGATGTGAGTGTGCTGTATGCTGTATGGGGTGTCACTGGAAACCGAGCACGGTGGGACGCACCTTACGCAAAGGGTAAGGTAAGTTCTCGTATGATTTGCAATAAGATACAACTTTGGAAAGCGAGTTATACAGGTTATTACTTAGGTTAAAATAAAATAGACTGAACTTTTATTTTCAGCTAGTCTCGTAGAAATCATGTTTGTATAGCTTACCATGCCAAAGTTATGCAGCAGGCACCTGTACAGTTCTTTAAGTGCAGGGATAGGCATGGCTTCGTGGAACAGGGATTCCGCATATTTAACTGTGAATACAAATCAAATATTGAACGACCTCTGAAATAAATAGATAATTAGGTACCCATATATAAGCGTTGTCTGAAGATTTTGATGAGTCAGTTTTTTTAAGAAAGTGGAAGAAAAGAAATGACGTTCTGTTTCTGATAGTGTACTAGGTACCTATTTCTCCGATTTCCCGACACGTCACTATTCGATGATGTCACATAAATTTCAAACGTCCAATATGAGAAAAACTTTGTCAGAATTGTAAATATCTGAGGCGCAGTGGCCGCAGTGTGAGCCTTCTCTTTCCACCAGCCACGCTTAGCTGCCTCTAAAGCGAGAAACATTCCAGTGTCAAACGACTTACCTTCGTCGATGTTATTCTCCGCTATACACTTTTCAGTGACAGCTTTAGCTTGGATTGCGACTTGCGGAGGCAGCTCAGCGACCACCAGCGTAGTCGCGGCCACCAGCAGGAAGATGGTGCGTACAGGAGACGGCATTGTCGTATTAAGGTTCAGACTACGGAAGCAGAACAAATGTGATTATCGTAACCACCCGCCGAGCTTTTATACTCACTAAATGAATCAAATAAAATGCAGTGAGGTGCCCTGTGTGTATGAGAGTCTTACATACCGATACCAAATTAAATACAGACAGGCAGCTGTCAAGTTAAAAACAAGTTATACGTAACGTGCAAAAAGCACGTAGCTGATTATATGTATATGTATATCGTACCGCTAACCACTTATAACTAAACATGATTTAAAAGTGGACTCGTAACTTTGTGGTATTTTTACTTTACCTGTATACGTAGTATACGTAAGGTAAAGTATTGTATTCGTGCAGGCCAATTTTCGGCAAACCTCAACTTTGAACCGTCATTGCTCCCAAACCTCAAAAGCGACCGAAACTTGCATATACATTTCGGAAACGTCCATTCCTTTGAAATATGAAAAACATCTCACTTTTTTCCTGTGACAAAGAGTTTGCCCCCAGGAATTTTTAGAAGGAGTCAGGTACTCCGTGTCAGTACGTATGTATGTATGTATGTATGTATGTGCATGGCATTGACCTGGACGGCACACTTTTCAACTTTTCTTTAAAATCGGTAGTGACCTTTCTAAAATTGGAAGAAATCAGAATCCGGAAGCCCAGTTCCCCCACTTTAAAATTAAGGGGGGTTAACCCCCCCCCCCCCCAAACTCCCCCAAAAAGTATAAAAAATATTTGCTCAAAATCGGCTCAAACGATTTTGATAAAATTCTAGGCAATTATAGAACAAAAAATTACAAATCCAATGATACCACCCACTACCCCCGCATAATTCCCTGGCCGCTAAAAAAAAGGGGGGAAGTCCCCCCTGGACCGTGGTTTGCGAAATATGGGTTGTGTGGGCTCAAAATGATCGGGAGATCGTTCTGAGAAATTTTCTTTGGTCAAAATGTTTTTTCGAGCGTCCAAAATTGCCCCCCCCCCCCCTATGGGAGGAGTTTTGGTCACTTTCCAAAGTACGTTGTATGGGGTATCAAAATGCTCTTTCTGAGACAATATATTTTGTCAAAAAGTTTTTCCGCGAGCTTCCCCAACTACGCCACCTCCTTTTAGGGGGTAGTTTTTGGCGGTTGCCGAAGTACGTCGTGTGGGGTCCCTAAGTACTCGGGGAACATTCTGGGGCCATTCCATTCGTCAAAAAGTTTTTCCGTCTCCAATCATTTAACCAAGGGACGCTAATAAGCAGGTAAAGTTTTGTCCGACCGTGTCGTACCCCTTGTTTACAATCCATGTTAGTAATTTGTTACCTAACCTAACCAGAGAAATAAATTCTAATTAGTACCAGGCGCCACCACCGAATAACTGTAAAAAAAAAAAATCGACACCTTTGGCGTAAAAACTAGGAGAAAGTAAAGTGCGACCATTGTCGGATCGTTTGTTTATTCCCCCAGGCATAGCGTCACACTAGCAGGTAACAGGAGGGTGCTAAGAAACATTCAGAGTGACACGAAGCTACTAAATTATATTTAAAATATTTCTAAAACCGTAGGTATTTACTTGAAAATGTTTTTTATAGAAGAATTTCTCAGTTTCTTATTTCACTTGAAAACCACGCGTTTATACGTTAGTCCCACATTTTTTGGGCGGGAAACTTAAAAATAAAAATTATAATAAAATAAATAATCCCTAAGTCATGGCATTGCCACTCTGAATTCATGTCGTCATGAACTCAGTGACGTCAGGCCTAGGAACCGTAATGTACCTTGCAGTGCGATGGTGAGTCACTAAATAAGATGATAGAACACAACAGCACCGTCATGCCACTGTCAGTCTCACTTCGTGACGTCATGAACTTAGTGACGTCAGACCTACGAAATCCTGTAGTACCGGGAACACCACACGCTATCGGTAAAACTCCATTCACCAAAATTTCTAAAGTTCAGTTTTCTAGGGCTCGTCTCGGCCAATCGGAAATGTGAAAATCAACGTTTTGGTCAATTTTTTGACAAAGCAAATGCAATTTTTTACTTTCTCGCTAGCCATATATGGCGAGAAAGTATTGTTTTCGTGCAAAATTTCGAAATTGAGATTTTGGGTTTCCCATGATCCTGGGGGTCCCCTGAGTCCAAAAAAGTGGTTTCTGGAAAAAGTCTGTCCGTCCGTCAGTCCGTCCGTCAGTCCGTCAGTCAGTCCGTGCAGTGCTCTAGCGCCTATACCGTTCATCCGATTTTGATGAAATTTGGCATGGACCTGTCTAAAATCACTGCCGAGACACATTTTCAAGGATTTTTTGATTGGTCAAAAATTGCGGCCGCTATTGTCAAAAAACCGCCAAAATAATTCAAAAATCGTGTTTTTGGTTACTTAGACAAGCGCCGACGGTACACTTTTCAATCTATAACACTGAAAATTGGTATGTGTGTTGACAAATAGATGCTTCGAGGTCATTTGCAACTAAAATTGAATTGGTTGAAAATTACGGCCGTTCTGGACCAAAGTTCGATCGTTTCGGCGCCATTCACATTTATTGACCGATTGTCATGAAATTTGGTAAATTTGTGTAGAACCATGTAACTTAAACATCTGCCGAACATAATTTTGTTATCTTCAAAATTACGGCCGTTGTAGTCAAAAAAGTGTCGAAAATGAGTTGAGAATGAGAAACCACGTTTTTGAATGGTCGGAACGCATTTGGGACTACAGTAATAGAATGACAGCCATGAAACTTGGTGGGAGTGATCTCAGATAGATGCTCTTGGGTCATTTTCATCCGATTTTGGATTGCTTAAAAATTACGCCCGCAAAAAAATCTCAAAGAAATCAAAAAAAAAAAAAAAAAAAAAAAAATCACATGGGGCGAGAAAGTTTAGTGCGACTGTTGTCGGTCCCTTTATTTTACTTTCTCGCTAGCCATATATGGCGAGAAAGTATTGTTTTCGTGCAAAATTTCGAAATTGAGATTTTGGGTTTCCCATGATCCTGGGGGTCCCCTGAGTCCAAAAAAGTGGTTTCTGGAAAAAGTCTGTCCGTCCGTCAGTCCGTCCGTCAGTCCGTCAGTCAGTCCGTGCAGTGCTCTAGCGCCTATACCGTTCATCCGATTTTGATGAAATTTGGTATGGACCTGTCTAAAATCACTGCCGAGACACATTTTCAAGGATTTTTTGATTGGTCAAAAATTGCGGCCGCTATTGTCAAAAAACCGCCAAAATAATTCAAAAATCGTGTTTTTGGTTACTTAGACAAGCGCCGACGGTACACTTTTCAATCTATAACACTGAAAATTGGTATGTGTGTTGACAAATAGATGCTTCGAGGTCATTTTCAACTAAAATTGAATTGGTTGAAAATTACGGCCGTTCTGGACCAAAGTTCGATCGTTTCGGCGCCATTCACATTTATTGACCGATTGTCATGAAATTTGGTAAATTTGTGTAGAACCATGTAACTTAAACATCTGTCGAACAGAATTTTGTTATCTTCAAAATTACGGCCGTTTTTGTCAAAAAAGTGTCGAAAATGAGTTGAGAATGAGAAACCACGTTTTTGAATGGTCGGAACGCATTTGGGACTACAGTAATAAAATGAAAGACGTGAGATTTGGTATGAGTGATCTCAGATAGATGCTCGTGGGTCATTTTCAACCGATTTCCGATTGCTTAAAAATTACGCCCGCAAAAAAATCTCAAAAAACCCAAAAAAAAAAAAAAATCATTCTGGGCGAGAAAGTTAAGTGCGACTGTTGTCGGACCCTTTATTTTTTTTACTTTCTCGCCCGTGGGCTGAGAAAGTTCTCGCCCGTGGGCTGAGAAAGTTATGTTGGTTATGTTATCGTGCGAAATTACGATTTTGAAGTTTTCATTACAAAAGGCGTTTCAGAGGTCCCAGATAGGTACCAAAAAAGTTTTTAGGTCATGTCCGTCCGACGTTCGTCCGTACGTTACGTACGTCCGTCCGTCCGTCCGTCCGTATGTTCGTCTGTAGCGCCGCTAGAGGTCACACCAGTTAACCGATTTGGCTCAAATTTTGAATATGTCTAAAAACAGTTGCAATATATTTTTTTAATATAATTTTGATAACTCATAAATTTCGTCCACTATTGTCAAAAAAGTGTCAAAAGTGTTTTTGATTAGGTACTCGAAATGCTCTTATCGGTACAGTTATCAAGTAAGTACCTTCAAATTTCACATTTGTGTTCCCAGATAGATGTTTCAGGATCGCTTTTGAGATGGGCCGGAAATATCGGCCAAAATTAGCCCGTACGTGAAAACCTTGACCCCGTGAACACTATTCGCCGGAATTTCACAAAATTCAATAATCTTGTCTAGAATAATACATAAAGACTGGTTGAAGAACTATTCAATCGATTCAAAATTGCGGCCGAAATTGGCAAAATAAAGGGAATAATGGTCGCACTTCACTTTCCCGCAATTTTTATCAAAATTTGATTTTTTTTTTACGTAAATAAATGTCAGAATTTTAACTTTTTCTAAAAAGTATTTTGCCTCACAATGGGCGATACTTTTAGGCACCTGCATACCGAATTTCAAACATATCCGTCAAACAGTTAAGTGTCGTTCGACGCGCAAAGTATAATGTTTTCTATTTTGCATGTCACCGTCTTAAATTTTGAGTAAATGAAAATCTATTGAAAAAGCCCTTGAAGCATCTATCTGAGACCACTTTCACCAATTTTCAAGAAAATCCGTCGATTAGTGTTGTTGCAAATGTGACCTAACCAATCAAAAACGTGATTTCCATTTTTGGAAAATTTTTCCCACGATAATGCCAATATTGGCCAAAATTTTTGGCCCATCTCAAAAAGAATAAAAACGATCCTGTAGCATCTATTTGGGAACACTATTGCGAAATTATAAGGATCTAACTTAATAACTGTAGTGCCAAATCCATCTTGACCAATCAAAAACGAGATTCTATTTTTTTCCCCTATTTTTGACTTTATTTTGCCTATATTGGCCGCAATTTTGAAATGATTGAATATTTCTTCGACAAACCTTTAAGTAATGTTTATGGATTTTTGTGAAATTCCGGCTAATACTGTTCATGGGGCCAAGATTTTCACGTATGGGCCAATTTTGGCCCAAATTTTCGGCCCATCTCCAAAACAATAAAAATGATCCTGAAGCATCTATCTGGGAACAAGACTGCAAAATTTGAAGGTTCTAACTTTATTACCGTACCGTGAAATGCGTCTTGAGTAGACAAAAACACGATTTTGAATTTTTTTTTGACACTTTTTTGACAATAGTGGGCGCAATTTTTGAGTAATGAAAATTATATTAAAAATTTATCTCGGAACTGATTTTAGACATCTATATTCCAAATTTGAGCCAAATCGGTTGACTGGTGTGACCTCTAGCCGCGCTACAGACAAACGTACGGACGGACGTACGTACGTATGTACGTCGGACGGACATGACCTAAAAACCATTTTTTTGGTATCTAGGACCTCTGAAACGCCTTTTGCAATGAAAATCTCAAAATCAAAATTTCGCACGATAACATAACTTTCTCAGCCCATGTATTACATACGGGCGAGAAAGTAAAAAGTGGCAAAAACAAAAATAACGTTTTTGCTTGGTCGAGACGGATGGGAGACTAATCTAGTGGAACGACGAGCTTGAAAATTGGTGGTCAGGTGATCTCAGGGAGATGTTTCACTCTCAGGTAGATGTTTCAGACTAACAAACACTTTGCCGATATTGAAATGCGCCCACAAGCCAGTTTAGGAGTCGAAGTACGTCCATGTCGTAAGCGGAACATTTTTCCGTTACGCCTGGATTCGAACCCGGACCTCTCAGGACACAAGTCAGACACCGCGACCGCTTGGCCACTGAGTGGCACAGGAGTGGCAGATATAGTGAGGCTATAGGAGTATAGGCTTAGCCATGACAGCTTCATTCCAAGTTATGAGAACCAAAATAGAGGTGGTGATGTGTTGATGATATGGTGGTCATTACATAACATGACAAGTCAACATGACAGCACATTCATGGACAAGACCTGCATTTTATTTGAAATGATTAATTTAGCATCACGGCTCTCATGACAGTGCACCTTACTGAATTTTCATGGAATGATTGAGTGAGTATAAAAGCTCGGCGGGTGGTTACGATAATCACATTTGTTCTGCTCCCGTAGTTTTAACGTGAATACGACAATGCCGTCTCCTGTAAGCACCATCTTCCTGCTGGTGGCCGCGACTACCCTGGTGGTCGCTGAGCTGCCTCCGCAACTCGCAATCCAAGCTAAAGCTGTCACTGAAAAGTGTATAGCGGAGACGAACATCGACGCTGGTGAGTCATTCTTATTGTATACCTCATATAATTGTGTGTAGTCAGAGTCTTCATATTGATAGGCAACATACTAGTTTTCCTATTTTCCTATACAGTTTGGAATTCATATTATTTTATGTACAGAGTGAGTCATCTAGTTTAGGGGAATTCAGGCATTCAGGCATCTGGAACAGTTTATCCGGCATGGGGGACAGTGGAATCCATTTTTTTTTTTATTATTATTTCATAAAGTAACTACGAGACTATGCCATATTTTTCTTAAGTAAATATCCATAGAGACCCTTGTGGAGAACCTGGTTCTGCAAAAAATACCTGAAAACCTCGTTTCTTTCCAGACGGCATTCACTTTCAGCGTTTACCCCTAAGTATTCCTAAATGGTCGTAAAATTGGTTGATTTGTATCCACAGTGAAATATGCGAAAGCCATGTACCACGAAGCCATGCCCATTCCTGAACTGAAAGAACTGTACGAGTGCCTGTTGAGGAACTTCGGCATTGTAAGTTCGACAAATCTGTAATGTACACATGTACACATACTGGACTCAGTCGTCAGTTGTTACCCGATGAACAAACAGCAAATTTCAATTGACTCGTTTCAGATGGACAAAAACGGGAAAGTGACGTTGCCTGACAACTATGAAAATCGTAAGCGGCACCAGGACTGCATCGATTCCATGCCTGACACTGGCGACCGCGGCGTCAACGCTTACCTGGCCAAGATGTGCGTCTGGCAAATCATGGAACGCATGAAGACAGAAGAATAGACAAAGTTGTAACATTCTGGGGCTGAGTTGCTATTAAACGTTTCATTCCCCATTTTGTCTATTTATTTTAAAGCATAGGAGAACAGTCAAAATTTCGTAGTCAAATTTTTTTACGACGACGCGCGACGCGACGTTACTCCCTCAGCCCGCTTATTTACATATAGGGTGATAAAGTTGGTTTGTTTTCCACGTTGGTATATGCACACATACCTCATTCTTATATGTCACTATGTTATTGTACAACAAGCTGTATAAAATGTATCAAATTTTGAAGTGAACGCTACTGTTTGTCGAAAACTTGCCAATCCAATGTTCGATGTGCT
>OX465375.1:22060349-22170228 GCA_950004255.1 Mesopsocus fuscifrons
TACGCTTTATGAGGAAACAGAGGAAACAATATTGGATAGTTAAATGTTCTGAGATATTTTAGGTTTTTTTCACCGCCGGAGTTAACAGGCTGTGTTGTAATTTTACTATCGAGTGATTTTTGTCCGAAATTAGCCGATTGTAAAATCTCACACAGCCTGTGTATTTCGGCTGTTAAAAAGTCATATTATATTTCAGAACACTTAAATATCCAATAGTTTCCTCGTAAAATGTGCAGAAAAAAACGTAAACAAACACGATTGTAAGTAGAGGGTTAATGATATGCATGACAGGATTGTACTTGTTGCACAGGTCGGAGCGTTGTCAAGTTCCGCAGCGACCACTGCAGAGTTTCATTTGTTATTGTGAGCAGCGCTGACCTTTTTTCTTGATTGCTTTTTTGTCGTCTGCTACTAATCCGGAACGTGTTACATTTTTTATTTGCCCATGTTTCAGTTTATCACGACAGATATACGACTCCTAATTAATGGCTTGCATCTAATGCATTTTCCAATATCCTTTTAAGAGGAAATGGGTCGACTGATGTTTATTTACGTCAACGAGGACCAAATCAAAGCACTTTTTCTCATATTATCATAGAAACTGAGACCTCCTTATTGCAATAAATGCAACGTACTTAAGTACTTAGTCAATTCTTTTAAGAACATTAAGTAAGCAAAAATGCACTAAAATGACTTTAAGTTACTACACAGTGTTTGCACAACCGGACTCCACATTTTGGATCACTGGGCTTATTGATGTTTGGTTGCGCAAACATTGTAAAGTAATCAAAAGTCATTTCAATGAATTTTTGCTTCCTTTATTTTCTTAAAAAAATTTACTAAGTAAGTACGTTGTTTTTGTGGCAATAAAGAGGAGGAGGAGGTTAGTTTCTAAGATAACATTGATAACATAAGAAAAAGTGCTTTGTTCTGGTTGAATGAACATAAACATCACCCTGAGGATGTCACTTTCTCACTACTAGCGTCATCAAACGGCCAAACTTCAACGAAACTATTTGTATAGCAGCTGTTAGCGCAGTTCAGCCCGAAGGAAGCTGTATTAATGTTTAACTATGTACGCTGTGCAGGAGAGTAGGAGTATGTGAATGATAAATACTCCGCGAATTCATCCCTCACTGTCTTCTTTGCCAGAGTTGCTGAAGTGAAGTGGGCTTGAGAAATGACGACTCACATTTCAAGTGAGATTTTGTCTGTTTTTGTTTTTTTACAGAAAAAAATGTCTTTCTTTCACCAGAAAAAGAAAAAGTGAAACTAATAAAACTTCGCTAATCCTAAGTATTCATTTGTTTGACAAAAGTAGCTTGTGGTTGGGGGTTTCAGAAATTTTGGAAACTAGAAATATGGCACTGCTTGCTAGAAGATATGTATTGTGTGTGGTGATGATCACATAGCTGATCACTCCCGAACAAACCAATCCCTCTGCAGTTTTTCCACAGCATGGCCATCATCACTCCCTGGGTGAATTTATTCAGCTCAATCCCTGGTGTGTGTTGTATGGCCAAGGGGTGCACTCCCGCAAACAACTAATTTCATTGAGTGTAAGCTTGGGGCCCCAAGCGTCTCAGACAGACTTTGATGGGGACCTACAGTCTTTAACAACTACTAAATGGAAAATGTAAGTATGCAAATAACAACTACTAGTTCAAATTGTGAGGAACTCCATTGGATGATGAATACAAAGTGGAAGTGTGGAAGTGGTTTACAAATCAGGAACATGGAATGTCACTTTGTGGAACCTTTCCTCAGCTGCCTTTACCTGCCTTAACGTGAGCCCTATCTAAATACCTCTAATATGTTCGGCATGCCAAGTGAAATGTGTATCAACCATCCTTAAACTGTAGGTCCCCATCGTATAGCAACACGATTAGGGAGGTGGTGTTTGGTAGTGCTGCCACCTGAGCTCGACGAATAATGTTTGTAGTTGTCTAGTTGCTAGGCTCCTCCCACCAATCCCTCTACTACCTATAACCACCAGTCTCCATCTGGTTGTAACCACCTTTAACTTTATTATAGAAACAAGCCGCCTCGCGGCGCTTCGCGCCGCTCGGCGTCTTGTATTGGTCCGCCGCCGCCCCAGCGGCACCGCCGTTCCTGAAATTATCGGTGCCACTGTTCAGCGGCGTCAGTTTTTGCACAATATGAGTTATCCTGGGTACAGGATCCATTGCGAATTAGATTTGCCACCGTATTATCAAATATTCGTCATGGGGGCATTGTAGCAATATACCCTATGCCTACCTTCCGCCTGGCTAAATAAATAGTGAGACGTCTCGACAAATTTGAATCCTGGGTACGACCCTGTCTTACCTCGCTCATTTCCCCAATTTCCATAGATTTATTACTGGAGTAATTACATAAAGGATCGTAGTCAAAACCTGCACCCTTAGTCACGGAAAGTGTCTTCAACTTCCTTCGGTTACGCGTCTCGTCTGTTTTCGTTTTGGGGTACTTAGCGACTGCTTTCCTATGAGCCTCTGACTTCTCTTTCTGATACTTAGCTGCAGCTTGGCGATGGACCTGTGGGTTTTGTTTCACATTCTTAGCTACTGCTTGCCTATTGACCTGTGGGTTTTGTTTCACATACTTAGCTACTGCTTGCCTATTGACCTGTGGGTTTTGTTTCTCATACTTAGCTACTGCTTGCCTATTGACCTGTTGGTTTTGTTTCTCATACTTAGCTGCTGTTGTCTGTGAATTTCCGGTTTGGTTTTTGTATATATTTAGCTACCGCTTTTTTGTGTACCTCTGGATTTTGTTTAGCGTAACGTTTGCTTGCTTCGGTTAGCTGTTGCTCTCTCTCTCTTAGACAACTTAGGACGACCGCGCTTTTTAGGAGTTTGGCACTGTGAAGGTGTCACTGGAATGGTTTTTTGGCCGAGATCTCTACGTTTTTTTATAGTAATTCCTGACTGTTCAGATTGTTGCGTTTGCTTTTTCCTATAGTTAGATTTTTCACTCTGAGAATTGTCACCATACCATGAGAAATATACATAGCGACCTTCCTGTCTTCTTAATTTCTCGCCCGTATGTAATACATGGGCTGAAAAAGTTATTGATTTGATTTTAAAATTGTGGGTTTCCCATGATCCTGGAGGTCCCACGAGTCCAAAAAAGTGGTTTTTAAAAAATGTCCATCCGACGTACATACGTACGACAGTCTGTCGCCGTTCATCTGGTTTTGCTCAAATTCGATATGTAGGTAAGTACCTAATGTAAATATCTGGACATGTTTTTTTAATAAATTATGATCCGCCAGATCCGCCTACCACGTATTTCCATAAAATTTCCGCCTTTTCTTCATTAGGACCATTGGGGCACTACCTGCTCCTACTTCCGTCCAGCTAGGTTGAAAAATGAGAAGTCAGAACTTTCCCAACCTGGCTACGCCTCAGTGAAACTCGTACACGCTTCTGCTTTAACGTATTCCACGTTAGTACCACCAGTAGAGAGCACCTCGTTACAGTGACAACGTCCGGTGCATCAACATCATGTATCGCACAATGTTTCGTAATCCTGGATGCTGCCCTGGCTTCCTTGAATTTGCGCCACTTTCCGCAACATATTCTTCCTCGGGGTCACTCCGGCACTACACCCTCCGACTCCCGTCCTGCTACGTCCATAAATAATTTACCAATCCTGGTGACGCCCCTGATTAATGCGCACTTCCTGTTATTTCGTCACATATTCTTCATTAGTACCACCAGTATATTACACCTAGTGAATATCATGACGATCGGTTGATGAACAGAATGTGCACAATCTGGGGTGCCCTGGCTACGGCCCTGGCTAATTGGAATTTCCAACACTTCTAGACATATTCCTCATGAGGGTCAGTAGGGCAATATACCCTGCGACTGCCGCCCCCCTGGCTCAATAAATGAAAAGTCCGAACTTTTTTCATCCTGGCTACGCCCCTGAATAATGCGTCCATTCCGGTGGTTTATCCATATTCGTCACTGGTACCAACAGTAGAGACCACCCTGTGACCATCGTAACGATCCGTCCATAAACAACACGCGGTCATCGAACTCGGTTAATCCCGCCTACGGCCCTGGCTAATTCGAATTTCCCCCATTTCGCACTATATTCGTCACTGGGGCCACCAGGCCTCTGTACCCTGCGACTGCCGCCCCCCTGGCTCAATAAATGAAAAGTCCGAACTTTTTTCATCCTGGCTACGCCCCTGAATAATGCGTCCATTCCGGTGGTTTCTCCATATTCGTCACTGGTACCAACAGTAGAGACCACCCTGTGACCATCGTAACGATCCGTCCGTAAACAACACGCGGTCATCGAACTCGGTTAATCCCGCCTACGGCCCTGGCTAATTCGAATTTCCCCCATTTCGCACTATATTCGTCACTGGCGCCACCAGGCCTCTGTACCCTGCGACTGCCGTCCGCGTGGCTCAATAAATGAAAAGTCCGAACTTTTTCCATCCTGGCTACGCCCCTGAATAATGCGTCCATTCCGGTGGTTTCTCCATATTCGTCACTGGTACCAACAGTAGAGACCACCCTGTGACCATCGTAACGATCTGTCCATAAACAACACGCGGTCATCGAACTCGGTTAATCCTGCCTACGGCCCTGGCTAATTCGAATTTCCCCCATTTCGCACTATATTCGTCACTGGGGCCACCAGGCCTCTGTACCCTGCGACTGCCGTCCGCGTGGCTCAATAAATGAAAAGTCCGAACTTTTTTCATCCTGGCTACGCCCCTGAATAATGCGTCCATTCCGGTGGTTTCTCCATATTCGTCACTGGTACCAACAGTAGAGACCACCCTGTGACCATCGTAACGATCCGTCCATAAACAACACGCGGTCATCGAACTCGGTTAATCCTGCCTACGGCCCTGGCTAATTCGAATTTCCCCCATTTCGCACTATATTCGTCACTGGGGCCACCAGGCCTGTGTACCCTGCGACTGCCGTCCGCGTGGTTCAATAAATGAAAAGTCCGAACTTTTTTCATCCTGGCTACGCCCCTGAGTAATGCGTCCATTCCGGTGGTTTCTCCATAACTATATTCGTCACTGGGGCCACCAGGCCTGTGTACCCTGCGACTGCCGTCCGCGTGGTTCAATAAATGAAAAGTCCGAACTTTTTTCATCCTGGCTACGCCCCTGAGTAATGCGTCCATTCCGGTGGTTTCTCCATATTCGTCACTGGTACCAACAGTAGAGACCACCCTGTGACCATCGTAACGATCCGTCCATAAACAACACGCGGTCATCGAACTCGGTTAATCCTGCCTACGGCCCTGGCTAATTCGAATTTCCTCCATTTCGCACTATATTCGTCACTGGGGCCACCAGGCCTCTGTACCCTGCGACTGCCGTCCGCGTGGCTCAATAAATGAAAAGTGTCATGGCCTTCGGATGACCCTGGCTACGACCCTGGCTAATTACAATTTTCGCGAATTCACATCATATTCGTCATGGGGGCCATTGGGGCACTCTACCCTGCAAGTACCGTCGCGCTGGCTCAATAAATAGGACGGCTCAAAATTTTGATTTCGATTTTTTGCTGACTCAGCAATTGCTGACGGGGATCGCTTACCCCCCGTTCAACTCCGTTTGGGACCCCCTACAACCTGCAAAAGGTTTCATTGCGATCGGGCAATTAGGAGCGAAGAAAATGAATTATGATAAATCAGTCAGTGAGTCAGTGAGTCAGTCAGTACCCTTCAATCTTATAATATAGAAATCCACTGAAAATAATAACAAAGTTATCACAATAATTCGAAAAAATTTTAATGTAAAAACCCTGTGGAAGGTAAGCTCCACTCGAAAATAATTACAAAACTCGCGTATGAAAATGGATGATTGCATTGAACGTTAATCGGTGAAATGCGCGCCCGGTTTTACAATGAACGTTCATATTATGACACGCCTCTCAGCAGCTCACGCGAATGCCTGCAGGCTCCATTGCTGTTGCCTGGAGGCTCCACTGCTGTTGCCTGGAGGCTCCACTGCTGTTGCCTGGAGGCTCCATTGCTGTTGCCTGGAGGCTCCACTGCTGTTGCCGGGATTGAACCGGTTTCAACCGGCTCTCACTCTCACTCTAGACTCGCCAGTATGGCTAGAAACTGTAGTTTTTATTCACAAATTGAAAATTTTTGGGTAGATGAAGTAATAATTTCGTACATGGCTTAATTTCCTTTGGATAGTTATTAGTAACACGCTGTCAGAGAGCATTACTATTATATCTGAGGAACGGGGCAAGATATTTCACGTCATTACTATTCAATTACATCAAATTAACGAAAACCAAATAACACGGTATTGCAGAAAACGCGTCACTTTCACTCGCACAACATTCCTCTTTGTCTAATAAACAGAGACAGTCTGTTCATACAACATATATACTCGTAGCTTACTGACTACCATTTCATTGTCTTTGTTGGCTAGAGGTGTTATAGTTGAATCATAACCAACGGACGAATAATGTAGCGCCTATAGGATGCATGCAACCTCTATAGCCGAGTGGTCTACCTAGATGGGTGTCCCGACCCGACCAAAGTTTTTCTAACCGGCATTGACCTCTGATTTGTTCCGAATGTCAAATGAAATGTATATCAAGGCTGTGGTGGTTCCGAACCCACCTAAAACTGTAGGTCCCCATGGTGTACAAACACGATGGGTGGGGAGCTGGTATTGGAGCACGCTGGATATCTCTATGGTATGATTTGAGATAGGTGCCTTTAAAAATTTCCTCAAAATCGGGTGAAGGTGTTGGGGCTGGAGACGGGAATAATGGTTTCTGACTGAGTGGGGCCCCTCATATCATGGGAAACCTTTCGAAATACTGGAAGAAAAAGCATTGCGTGTACAGCGATAGACCAATATTGGAGCCAACAGCTCTCTGAAAGCTGAAAACCTCGGTTGTTGAGTGAACACACCTTGTAAGCAAACCACCAACAAAGCTATTGAATTCTTGCTTACTTCTATTGTGAAAGTGAACGGGCTCAAATATCTTGAGTATGTAATGTGAGTCGCTGTGAAAGGTTGGCCATTATGGTGAAAGCTGACATTAGTCACGTGCGCTTTCTCAACCACTCCAACCACAAGGAGCGAAAGTTAGGGAGGGCTACGTATCCAATCAAATCAAGCCTGACGGGAAAGTTTGAAGGAACTGCTCCATCGCAGCACTTGAGTCTCCACGCAAACACTTCTCACCCCCCCCCCCCCCCTGCCCTTTGCCCCCAACTTTTTTCAATTTCCTTTTGTTTTTTCCGAAATGGGGATTAGCCGTTATTTCCTCTTTTGTGGGAACCCACACTCTATACAACCCTGTAAGAGAGCCAGGGCCTCCCTTCGTCACCTCTGTACAGAAGGGGTGATTTGTGGTGGCAGTCACGCCCGGCAGTCGAGTTTTCCCCCAGACAGTGAAGGCTGGGTCCTCTTTCATTGTAGCTCAGTGCTCCTTGATGTTTTCTTTAGGTTCGGTAAATGATAGGTTCGAAGCTTCAGGCTCTGTCGTCACACTGCTGCTGTTTGTTGGAACTTTTGGATATTGCTTGTTGTCAAATGTGATAGACTGTTGTGATTTTGCTATCGAGTGATTTGGACAATTTTTTAGTGACCAAAATCCGAGGGGTTAACCACTCGTTGAGAATCTCGTTGGGAATCATTGGAAATCTTTATGAAATCTCAGGGAATCTTTGAATTTTTTGGAGTGGTTGTTCATCTTTCTATGAATATCGTTGGGAATCTTTGGAAATCCTTATGGAATATCAGTGGAATCTCAAGGAATCTTTGGAGTGGTTACCCTCTCGCCAAAATCATTCGATCATAAATTCACAGCATAGCCAGTTAATTTCTGACGTTATTTCAGTACAAAAAAAAAATTGTCGAAAAGTAATCAAATAGCAAAAAATGTATATTCCGTCTTAAATCTAGTTATCAGTAGATACGCTTCCGAATTTCACGAGTTGTTCAGAGCTGTTCGAGACCTAGGTCTGATCGAAAAACGGCATCAGAAGTGACTATAATTCCGTTATTTATCTGTATCCATAAAAGCTGCCAAAACAGAGCTCTCCATCTGTTGTCTTGAGAAGTTCTCGAAAGTCTTAACAGCGCTGTAAAATGAAAATCTTTTACAACTAGTTGGTTATAAAATCGTTGGTTATTGCTACATTTATTTGTATCTTTTATAGAAAATCCGTTTGTGAAGGTTTGGGCTCGGGTTACGACCGCTACTTGACTTTACGGCCCTTTTGTTTCGTTTAGTTTCGCCTTTTCCGAGTCCGATAACCCCAACTCTTTCTATCTATTCAACTCTGAAAACTATCCAAACAAGGCTATTTTATTACTTTTTTGTGGCTTCCTGATATCTTGATACGTTTAGTTCAGGAAATTTGATATCGTTTTTCTAAAAGGGCAGTGTCATACCTTATTGAAAATATTATATTGTACCTATGATTTTTTTTAAGGATTAAGACGGAATTTCCATTTACCTACTACCTGATGTGTTTACGTTTTATCCGACCATTTTTTGAGGTAGGTACTGTCGGATATATAAATTTTTTAATGTGATTTTTGACACTAAAAATGTCTCCAAATTGCTCGATCGTAATATGAAATTTTATATTTCAGATTATTTAAATATCCCTCGAAATATCCAGTAAGTTGTGTCCTCTAAAAATTGTCGGTAGAAACGGAAACAAATAGCAATTGTAAATAAATTAACGCAAAAACTTTAAATGGAACTTACGTCAGTTGCAGACGCGTTAGACAAAATTACGCGGCACAATCAGTAACTCGATATGGAGCGATAACTCGATATAGGGCGATAAATTTGATGAAAGTACCGGGTGGTACCATATGCACACCCCCACAAGCTCTGCCGTCAGTCCAGCTCGATACCCATTTTCAGTAAAAGTCTGTTCAAAACCAAACTTTTCCCAGTCACTACAGGTATTATGGCTTTCCTCAAAATTTAATGAATTTTCCAATTTTTATTTAAGGTGCAATGGGAGAGGTCATGTTAATTTATGTTCTCTGTACCAAAACAAAGCACTTTTTCCCGTGTTGTCATAGAAACCAACTTCCTTATTGAAATAAAAACATTGTTAATCCTTTCCATGTTTAGTTAAACGTTAGTGGACCCAGCACCGCCTCAACCAGAGTTAGTATTAGGAACCACCACCGAAAAACTGTTAATCCTTAATTGTTAATCCTTAGTTAATTCTTTTATGAACATAATGTAAGCAAAAATTTACTAAAATTCACTGATCGAAAATGTGAAGTCTGTTGATGTTTGGTAATTGAAACACTGTGAAATAACTAAAAGTCATTTAATGAGTTTTGGCGTGGCGTTACGTCCCTATACTCGTATTCTGAAATGAAAATTGAGATTTTTAATTTTTCAGGACCGTAATTTTCAATTTTTAATTTATCCCCAACGGAATAGCTTTGAGTTCTTTAGTATAATTAATTAGTCGGCTCCTTGACGAGTTATTTTTATTTAGAAAAAAATTAATAACATCAATAGCTTATTGGAAACATTTTCACAAGAAAGTCTGAAGCATTTTGAGTTCACTGCAATCAGTTTCAAAAAACCAAGATAGGTACTGTTTTCCTTTATTATTAAATCCTTTCCTGGCTTTCGAATCGTTTCCTAAAATGACAGACTGTTCGGTGCGTCTTATTTTGGTTGGCTTTTCTTCTTACGAGAATATGTGGAAACTGTACGAGGTCCAAAATCGAAATTCTCTTGACCAGTACATGGCCCGAGGCGATTATGCTAAGACCTTCCACTCTGCTTCGGGAATTTTTCATTTTGGAGAAATTCCAGAGTACGAGGGGTTTTCCTATTGTTTCGGAAAACTGTTTTAATGCTAGGAAACGGAGGGAGACATTCTTCACCACCTAGCTGAGTCAACTGAGTCAACGAAATTATTTCCTACATTCTCAATATTCCTAAGTCGGAGTGACCCTTTTTTTAAGAAACCGTTTCCCTTTTTACTTTCTCACTAACCAATATGGCGAGAAAGTATTGTTTTCTTGCAAAGTTTCCAAATCGAGGTTTCAGGTTTCTCATGATGCACTGGAAAAAGTCTCCTTTTCCCTCATTATTTTGTCCAAACCGGAACACTGGGTAGTTTATTTGCTCATTGGGAAATGTACTTAGCTTCGGATTCGGAACACTGGGTAGTTGATTTGCTCATTGGGAATTGTACTTAGGGTCCGATTACACCTTACAATAAATATATGATCCTATTTTTTTAGCATCATAAAAATTTTAGAAAAACTGTAATCAACATGCACGGCAGTGCATGCAGCCAAGTTTTAAAGAAAAAGAAAGCGCGACAAAGCCTCGAGCACTGCCAGCATGTTATACAGGAACCAGAGTTGTGCACTTTTCGTGCCTCTCTACAGGAGGCAAGGGGGCGTGGCTCGAACAGTGGGTACACTTCTCCTGTAGTAGGGTCCCACGGGACCTACAAAATTAAATTTCAAACTTCTACGTCCAACCGTACCTGAGCAGTGACATCCCAAACTTAGCTGTTTTTGAGGGTCACTCACTGACTGACTCACTCACTCACTCACCTATACAAATTATAAGCATGTTCCAGCGGTACGATAGAGCTGAAACTCGGCATACTTGTAGGTACCATCCCCAAAACACCCAGAAAAATCGCAAACCCGAAGTACCTTCAGTATTATAGGTTCAGGTTCGATTCAAAGTTTCCATACTAACTTATGGCAGATATTTACAAAACAACAAACACTGCCACCTGCTCCTTGTGCTAACAATAAATACCTACCTACTTACCTCCAATGTTGTGAAATGTGTATATGTCTCATTGTTCCTGTCAGGAACGATTACCTACTACTTTCAGGCATCAGGTACGATTAGGTACTATACTTTCAGGGATGGGAAGGTAATTTGTGTAGATTCATCAGGCAACTTATTTTCAGGTACGAGTAGGTACATTTCAGGTACGGGATAACAATTTGTGTAGATTTGACAGGGAACTGGTTTTCAGGTACTGGTAGGTACTTTTCAGGTATGGCAAGGTATTTTGACTCGATTCGACTGTCAACTTGTTTTCAGGTACGAGTAGGTACATTTCAGGTATGAGAAGGTAATTTGTGAATAATCGACAGGGAACTTGTTTTCAGGTAGGAGTTAGATACTTTTCAGGTATTTCAGGTATGATATTGGTAATTTGTGTAGGGTTGACAGGGAACTGATTTTCAGGTACTGGTAGGTACTTTCCAGGTATGGCAAGAAAATTTGAGTCCATTCGACAGCCAATTGATGTTTTACCTACTGGTAGAAACTGTTCCACCTGCGCGGGCAATTTAGGCCCCGCTAATGCTACCAAGTCTAAAGTGATGGTAAGACTGCCTTGTGTTCTAGCTCAGTAGTAGATAGGGTTCAAATGATATCAGTTACCTTCCTGCCTATGCACACATGAAACAAAACTGTAAACGCTATATAAATATTTAATACCCAGAGATTCATGGATAAGAGTATGCAGAATAAATTAGACGATATCGTGCAAATGCACAAGCAATATGATAAATACTGGGATCCCAATCACAGCCTAGATAAAATTAACCTCAAATGAGGTACCTACAGTATTCTTGTAATTGTTTCAGACACTAGATTTCCTACCTAATTGTATTGGATGGTTCAATAAACAAATGTATACCGGTTGAGCGCCAAGAACTTCTTTGGCTAGCAGAAAAACTATCTAATTTTGGACGCAGAAATTCTAAGACCGTCCTCTCGTTAATAAGGTATGAGTGATTGATTATTGATACATTAGCATTGATAAAAACTGTAGCGTCGATCTTGAGAGTATGGCACCTTTTGTAGTTCTTAAATGTTCATATCAAGATATTTTGCAACCCTCCCATTCCCCCTTAATTGCCCATTCACTTATCTGTTGTTGCAGGTGGACGAATCGACGTCGTCATGATGACAGGGGAGATGGTAGACTTTCTAGCCGCTCATGGATCTTGTAGCAAGGACGCCTTGACCCATCAAGGAAGGTGATGCCATCGGATCAAGCGTGGCTGGTCTCGAACCCTGACTCGTCTAGACCTCAAGGCTCAGTCTCGTCTTTGAAGCTCGACCTTGACTTGACCCTCAACCTCGGATGCTCCAAAGCCAGGAATCCGTAGAACCAGGAAAACCAGGAACCCGATCAAATCGGGCTGACGATGGATTGCTGCTTCCGCAGAAGTTGACCCTCAAGCTCCTTGACTTCGTGACACCCACTACTGATGATGTTAACTAGGCGATGGATTTGTGAAAAAGCCCCGCTGCGCGAACTGTCACTTCCTTTTATAGACTCTAGACCTTCTAGAAGCTTCTAGAACTTTCGAGGACCGGAAATTAGCTATGATTGGTCGATGCTCCCGAAAAATCAATAATTGAACTATAATCTGTACTGAACTGTTTTTACACTCACGGACAAGACTGGTTTATCAGTGAACTGTCACAACACCTCCTAGTAAACAAAATAAACCGCCAATATATTTGAATCTTCTGATGACACGTTCCTCCAGCAGACGACGCATGACATAAACAAACACTAGTAAATAAAGATGAATCCTATTTCGGATATTTAAAGCTAAAAGGTATGTCCCTTTCCCATAATCAGGCTTTTAGCCAGTATTATTTCTGTTGCATAAACTGCCACCGGCACACACCTTACAAAAATTATATGATATCCGACCAAAAACACTCCGTGTAAAAAACACAGCAAAGTTTATAACCCTCCAAAAATTAGCCTAACTCAACAGCCCTTAAAAGGGTTTGATATAAAAAATGTTGGCCAAGTTCTCCACATTCCCGCTACCACTCGGCCCCCAAAATTAGTGATATCACTTATTACAGGGCCAAGTTCTTGGCGCGAATCACAAGGATGTTGGCGACATATTTTGTCATGGAAATGCCTGCTCTGTAGGATACCGTTTTCCAATACCCCTTCCAGCCCCCATCCAACCTTAAAGTCTGTTTCTATGACCGGCTGTGAGGCTTACGTGATTTGCGCCAAGGACTTGGCCCTGTAATAAGTGATATCACTAATTTTGGGGGCCGAGTAGTAGCGGGTGGGTAGCGAGTGATAACGGGAATGTGGAGAACTTGGCCAACATTTTTTATATCAAACCCTTTTAAGGGCTGTTGAGTTAGGCTAATTTTTGGAGGGTTATAAACTTGGCTGTGTTTTTTACACGGAGTGTTTTTGGTCGGATACACTTTACAATAAAAATAGGATCATGTTTAGCAGTGACACCAACTTGACATGGTAAAAAAATAGAATTTAGAAGATTTTTAGGGTCCTTTTTTGAACCGTTTTAGGTTAAATAATTTCTGCTATATTCTTTCAATTCATCGTTATAAGAAATTCGGACTCCTCCACATTTTCTATTAAAATACGGGTCATTTCCATTCCACTTACCTCAGCCGCCATTTTTAACGGACTAACCCAACAACAACAAACACATCGCAGCCTAGAGGAAGGTAGTCGCAGCAGTTATGATACAATTTGTACCGGCCGATACAAATTGTATCATAATTGACTCAATTCACTTTACACCTTACAATTTCTTGATCATATTTTTTTATGATCCTATTTGGATTGGAAATTGTAAGGTGTAATCGGGGGCTAACTTAGCTTCGTATTCGGAACACTGGGTAGTTGATTTGATCATCGGGAAATTTACTTAGCTTCGTATTCGGAAGGATAACGCTGTAGTGAACTTTACCACCAATCACAGTGTCAAAATGTAAATAAAGGGTGCGACAATGGTCGCACTTGACTTTCTCGCAATTTTTATCGAAAATTTGATTTTTTTTACGTGAATAATTATCAGAATTTTAACTTTTTCTAAAAAATATTTTGCCTCACACTGGACGATACTTTTAGGCACCTGCATACCGAATTTCAAACATATCCGTCAAACAGTGAAGTGTCGTTCGACGCGCGAAGTATATGTTTTCTATTTTGCATGTCACCGTCTTAATTTTTAAGTGAATGAAAATCTATTGAACATGCCCTTGAAGCATCTATCTGAGACCACTTTCACCAATTTTCAGTGTTTCAGTGTTCAGTGTTTTAGTGTTGTTGCAAATGTGACCTAACCAATCAAAAACGTGATTTCCATTTTTGGAAAATTTTTCCTACGATAATGCCAATATTGGCCCAAATTTTTGGCCCATCTCAAAAAGAATAAACATGATTCTGGAGCATCTATCTGGGAACACGACTGCAAAATTTGAAGGTTCTAACTTTATTACCGTACCGTGAAATGCGTCTTGAGTAGACAAAAACGAGATTCTAGCTTTTTTTCCTATTTTTGACTTTATTTTGCCTATATTGGCCGCAATTTTGAATTTATTGAATATTTCTTCTACAAACCTTTAAGTAATGTTATTAAGCACAAGTTTGTGGATTTTTGTGAAGTTCCGGCTAATACTGTTCATGGGGCCAAGATTTTCACGTATGGGCCAATTTTGGCCCAAATTTTTGGCCCATCTCCAAAACAATAAAAATGGTCCTGGAGCATCTATCTGAGAATACAACTGCAAAATTTGAAGGTTCTAACTTTATTACCGTACCGTGAAATGCGTCTTGAGTAGACAAAAACACGATTTTGAATTTTTTTTGACACTTTTTTGACAATAGTGGGCGCAATTTTTGAGTAATCAAAATTAAATTAAAAATGTATCTCGGAACTGATTTTAGACATCTATATTCCAAATTTGAGCCAAATCGGTTGACTGGTGTGACCTCTAGCCGCGCTACAGACAAACGTACGGACGTACGTACGTACGTACGTCGGACGGACATGACCTAAAAACCATTTTTTTGGTATCTAGGACCTCTGAAACGCCTTTTGCAATGAAAATCTCAAAATCGAAATTTCGCACGATAACATAACTTTCTCAGCCCATGTATTACATACGGGCGAGAAAGTAAAAATATCACACCAATTTTTTTATGAAATTTTGGAAAAACGTCTCTTATTGAAAATATCCCTGAGTTAGCTTGCGAAGCATATAAAGTTTGTAATCCATACAGAATAATAACAAATGGATAGGAGTGACACAAGGGAGATATAATACACGTCAAAAATGAGCAAATATTCTCACGGGAAAATCCACTCGCTAAACTTACGAAAGGTGTCAGCCGCAGGGGCGGAACTAGGCCTTCAGGTACAGCCGCAGGGGCGGAACTAGGCCTTCAGGTACAGCCGCAGGGGCGGAACTAGGCCTTCAGGTACAGCCGCAGGGGCGGAACTAGGCCTTCAGGTACAGCCGCAGGGGCGGAACTAGGCCCTTAGGTACAGTCGCAGGGGTGGAACTAGGCCCTTAGGTACAGCCGCAGGGGCGGAACTAGGCCTTCAGGTACAGCCGCAGGGGCGGAACTAGGCCTTCAGGTACAGCCGCAGGGGCGGAACTAGGCCCTTAGGTACAGTCGCAGGGGTGGAACTAGGCCCTTAGGTACAGCCGCTGGGGCGGAACTAGGCCTTCAGGTACAGCCGCAGGGGCGGAACTAGGCCTTCAGGTACAGCCGCAGGACCTAATGAAATTAAAGCTCTTCGTGGAACTAAAAAATACATTTTCGCAGTAAAAAAAATGGTCAATGCAGGTTCATGAGAATAGATAGGTGGTCATCAATAATTAGTTAGTCATCATTTATACACTTATACTTAGTTACCGATATTCACGAGTAGAGTAGCACTGTAATCTTCATTGTTGGAGTTAAAAAATTTAATGAAGAAGCATCCCAATACAAGGTCCTAGACCTCAAGGGGAGCAAAATATTTGTTAAAATTAACTGTGTAAATATAATAAAAATACTACTACTACGTTTGCCAGACCAATGGTATTTCAGAACAAATAACGGAATATCCGACTGCTCCTCAGAATGTAAATGGCTGTCAGGCTGTCTGTAGAGGAACACTGCCACCTCTGATAATGTTTATCATAGAGGCTGCGGTAAAACTGTACGTCCCCATGGTGTGGCTGTGGAGAAATGTAGTCGGTGGGCTGGTCGCTAGTTTCGCCCCTGCTTCGCTGCGTCAGGTGAAAAGTTATATCAAAATTCAAATCCTGCCTTCCTTTTGAATGTTTTGAAAAGGCCGTCACCGTGTTTGGACTCCATTCATCAAAAGTTTGAATGGTTTGTTGTCAGCAGCGTTAGTTGATTGTAATTTCTCCCTGTAATTGGAGTTCATTTTGATTTATTTTGTTTTTGGATCATGAATGTTTACTCATCTCATTAAATTAGTAACCGGATGTTTTTTGATAACTTTGTTGTTTTATCCTAGATCTAATTTCAATTTAAATCCACGTACAGTTCATGTTTCCATTTTTGGAGTGATTGGAGTTGGACTGACATAAAGTTACTGACTTTTTAATTTTTTTCTGAAATATAAATACCTATTCTACCTTCCTATTCTGAATATATAAATACCTATGTATTTTTAACGACAGAAAATGGTTTAGAGAACTTTTAGGAGACATTATAATACAGTTTACACGTCAGAAACTGGTGCTACCTAAACGAGCTACCTATTTCTCAGTATAAATATGTCTCCATCAGTTTCCTCAGAAAATGGGGCGAAATAACCATCATTGTGTCTATTTCGGACATGGCTGTATCATTGTGTCTATTTCGGACATGGCTGTATCATTGTGTCTATTTCGGACATGGCTGTATCATTGTGTCTATTTCGGACATGGCTGTATCATTGTGTCTATTTCGGACATGGCTGTATCATTGTGTCTATTTCGGACATGGCTGTATCATTATGTCTACTTCGGACATGGCTGTGTCATTGTGTCTATGTCGGACATGGCTGTATCATTATGTCTACTTCGGACATGGCTGTATCATTGTGTCTATTTCGGACATGGCTGTATCATTGCCTTTCCCTATTATCTCGGTTAATATTTTGATTTGCTTGTTGCAGTTGCCTAAACCGTGCGGATATCATCAAGGTGCATGACGGCAGGACCGGGACATCGCCGGCCATCACCGTCCTGTGCAACGAGCTCACAGAAGTAGAGATCCTTTCCACGGGGTCAGATCTCTACGTCGAATTCATTGCGAATTCGATCTGGCCAGGACAAGGCTTCAAAGCTAGCTTCCAGTTCGAGACAGTCGAGACCATCAAAGAAGTTTCTTCAAACGGTAAGTCAGTTGAAATGTATACTGAAGCCTAAAACAGTAGGTCCCCATCGTGTTCTAGCACGATGTGTGAGGAGCTGGTATGTGGTAGTGCTGCCAGCGGAGCGTCATGAATAATTCTTCAAACTGTTCCGTTCTGTTTTAAATTAGGAAATAGACGAAATGAAAGGTATGCCTATGTTTAATATACGAACAGTGTTGTCTAAGCACTTGGGTTCTCACTGTTCCATACGCAAATCTTGGATTGGAAAACTCTTTCTCCAAGAGACAAGTGCGATGGGATCTCGTTGATGCACTTCTGGTTGACCGCGCGGTTGGCGAAGTCATCGGGCAGAATGATTTCGCCAGCAGCGTTCAGCTGAAACAGGGTTTTTATTTATATTTATGTATGATATTCTCCTTGTATGAGACAGTCAAAGGAAAAACAATCCAAAATAATATTGCGCAAGAAACAGAGTAGCAATCAAGGTTTTTATCCTCACCAAGTTCGTTTTTTGTCAAGAATTATATAGTAAAAATTCATCAAAGTGACTTTGGTCGACACTTACTGAAAAAGTTGGTTTTTGTAATGGGCTCAGGTAAATATGGATCCCATTTATCATGAATCGTACAATATAGAGTGAACGTGTATCGAAATAAAGGGTCCGACAATGGTCGCACTTGACTTTCTAGCAATTTTACGCCAGCGGTATCGAAAATTTTGATTTTTTTTTACGTAATTTATTTTTTTTGGACCAAAATTTTAACTTTTTCTAAAAAAATATTTTGCCATACACTGGACAATAATTTTAGGCACCTACTCACCGGATTTCAAACATATCCGTCAAATGGTGAAGTGTCGTTCGACGCGCAAAGTACGTGTTTTCTATTTTCCATGTCACGTCCTTAATTTTCAAGTAATTAAAAATCTATTGAAAATGACCTTGAAGCATCTATCTGAGACCACTTTCACCAATTTTCAAGGAAATCTGTCGATTAGGGTTGTTGCAAATCCGTCTTAACCAATCAAAAACGTGATTTCCATTTTTGGAAAATTTTCCTACGATAATGCCAACATTGGCCATAATTATTATGTTAGATAAAATTCGTTCGGTAAAACATGAAAATAGGTTAAAGTACACCTCCCTACCAATTTTTATTGAAATCAATCGAATAGTGCTACCGGAGTGACGACCAACGCGTTTGGGCCAAAACTGGGCCAAGTTATTGGCCCACCTCCAAATGATTGTAAATGACGTAAAAGCATCTATTCAAAAACACTTTCGCAAATTTTCAAGGTTCCAACTTGATATACGTAGCTTCCAGCCCTTCTTAACTGTCAAAAAACACGATTTTTTGCCTTTTTTTGACCATAGCAGGCGCAATTTTTGAGTTATCAAAATTTATCTACAAACGTGTCCAGATATTTACATTAGGTACCTACATACCGAATTTGAGCAAAATCGGACGAACGGTGTGACGTCCAGTTGCGCGACAGACTGACGTACGTACGTACGTACGTACGTCGGACGGACATTTTTTAAAAACCACTTTTTTGGACTCGGGGGACCTCCAGGATCATGGGAAACCCAAAATCTCAAAATCGAAATTTTGCACGAAGACATAACTTTCTCAGCCCATGTATTACATACGGGCGAGAAAGTAAAAATGGTGATGTACACTCACCACTCCAAAGTTGCGCAAGAGGCAGATGTACAGGGGGATCAGCTCACGGATAGGCTTCGCTTCGTGGTACAGTGAAGCCCCATATTTCACTGTCAACAAAATAGACTAGAGTAAACACTAGACTCGCACGACTCAGGTCCTCGGTTCAAATCCCACTAGCAGCAATTTTGTGTTGGCAGCATGGATGTCACACCAAATATTCATTTGGCTTCGGCCAACAATCTGTTTGTTTAATTATAACAGCTGTGCCTTCGGGCCAAGGGCATGGGCTGTAACCACCAAGATGTAAGTAAAATGATTTTCTCTTGTTCCAAGCACAGGGCAATGACCGCATTGGTAATGGCTTTGACGGAGTCAGGCAAGCCTGCGTTTTTGGCAGTCTCGGGAATCTCCGAGGCGAGTGGTGCCTCTGTAGGAAGCGTCTCGGGCATCTCCGAGGCGAGTGGTGGTACCTCTGTAGGAAGCTCGGATCGCAGCATATGAGCAGGTCGTGGGGTGAAGCCCTTCTTTGCAGCGACAGCGTTTTCCCAGACGCAGATCCTGGCTAGGAATGCCTTGTTACCGATATCTTTCTCTTCGATGCTGTTAATGCATGCCTGGTTCTTCTTCAGGTCGGGGAAGTCCACAGGCAAATCAATCTGCCCGGCCTCGTTCAGCTGAAAAAGAGTATTCAGTTCGGACTTCACAACTTTCAACTTGCGACTTTTTTTTCGTCGAGTTATGGTCGTTCAGAACTACAAAGATATTCTGCTGGATTTCACGAGTCGCTATTGTCGCTATTGTAGAGCCCCTAAATGTTCACTATAAATAGTTATCCTTCCACCATCCTGCCAGTGGTGCCCTTATCTTAACGATAAAGGGTCTGTTATCCAGCCGACCGCGATCGATAGCGGACAAGTCATACATGTTGAGGTGTATGTAGATAATTCCCCGATTTGAAACCAGAGCCACTTATTATGGAATAAAATTGGCAATCACTTCATGCAGCGTAGTGTATGAATCTGATTCGAAGAAACAGAAAAGAACTTACCAAGCCATAGGATTTCAACAAGCACACGTAGAAGTATCTCAGTCCATAGTTAGGCTTCGCGTCGTAGTAAAGGGAGCTTGCAAACTTCTCTGCAAACAAGAAATATCAACGGTTACCCTCAGAAAACTACTTCCGCACTTTAATACAGTAATATTAGACGTTACCGCATGCATGAAATCCGGTAGTTTTGATTTTTTGCAGAGTTGTTTAAGATGATACCGTGATACGTAATCCAAGTTTTCGACCTCGAGCTCCGAACGCAACCTTTTCAAAAATAGAAAAAACTTCGAAAAAAAATAAAAATTTCTACAATTATTTAGAAAAAAAAACGGTCTTTGTGGACTTAATAGTTTTTGAGTGGTTTGTCGAAGATTCGAAAAAATCCAAAACACCACTCATCTCTTATACGAGATGATTAAGGAGAGAATGTTTTTATTCTAAGGACTAGTGGGGGGGGGGGGGGGGGGTCCATTTAGATGATATTTGACCAATCAAAGTGTGTCCGGAAGTGAGCGGTTACCGAGATACAGGTGCGGAAGCAGGTAAATCTTCAGGTATCTGATTCAGGTTTCGACACGTAAGGAATTGATTTTATATTTGGTAGTTTTAGAAACGACCTATCCAAGACTCACAGGGAAGTCTCAACTGGTACCTTTTCCGACCACTAGTTTCCGAGATAAAGACAAGTGAAAAATGCGAGATTTACCTACTTCCGCACCAGTATCTCGGTAACCGTTCACTTCCGGACTTCCGGAAAAGGCTACGTTCGGAGCTCGAGGTCGAAAACTTGGATTACTCATCACGGTAACATCCTAAACAACTCTGCAAAAAATCCCAAATACCGGATTTCATGCTTACGACGCCCCCGGGCCAGCCGACAATATGACTGTACTACTTATGAAAATCACGAAATTAATCAGGAGGTGTTCGGTTTGATCATAAAAGTGATGGGGAAGACAATGCTCGCACATGGCTTTCTCGTATTTGAAAGGTATGAAACCTTACTGAAATCGGTCACAGTGTAATTTCCGATGTAGCTATGACCGTGAAAACAAAGTAGCTGAGGCGTGATTTGAGACAGATCATGAAACTGGGAGTTGGGAGGGACAGAAGGTGCCACCTTTCTGTTCACGAGGGGGTAGTTTGTCTAAATCACGCCCTTTACACGAGATTTCCTCCAGTCGGGTACTCATCAGTGTTGGGTAGAACCGGAAAAGACTCACCCGAAAAAATCACGGTAAGTCCGGAATAGATTCCAGGTCCTCTATCTATTTAGCTTACCTCTGTCAACGTTAGCCTCGGTGAGACAGCGCTCAGTGAACTCGTCAGCAACAGCTTTGGCAGACTCCGGGAGCTCCAAGTCTGCGGCGGCGGCCAGGGTAGTCGCGGCCACCAGCAGGAAGATGGTGCTTACAGGGGACAGCATTGTCGTATTCACGTTCAGACTAACAAGAGTAGAACAATTGTGATTATCTCAAATACCCATCGAGCTTTTATACTCATTAAATTAAGCAAATAAAATTCTGTAAGGTGCACTGTCATGAGGGCCGTGAATCAGACATGGACACATTAAATGCAGGTCATGTTGCCTTGTCATGTTATCAAATGAGCAGAAACCACATACATATCAAATGAAGACACTTGGCTCGCTGTTTCCAAGTTCGAAAACCACTTGTGTTTTGCACAAAGCACGCCACTCATTATATTCATACCGTTACCCCAATTCCGAGGCTTGAAAAGGGCCCAAGCTTGGTGCTTTTAACTTTACCTGTGTATGGAGTATGCGTAAAGTGTTTCTATCGATGCAAAAATATTTTCAGCAAAAGTCAACTTTGAACCGTCATTGCTCCCAAACCTTTTAAGACACTGACTCTCAGATGTTTTGAGAACGTCCATTCCTTTAAACTCTGGTAACTCTTCGATTTTTGGCTTCGACGATAGGTTCGTTCATAGGACTATAAAGAAGGGGTCAGGTAGCTACTCATTGTCGGTGTGTACAGCTGTGGCATTGTCGGTGTGTACAGCTGTGGCATTGCCCTAGACAGCGCACTAATCGACTGATTTTTGATGAAGACTATGAACAGCGAGTTTATCTCCGGGAGAAGGTCGCTGGTCGCAGTTATGCTAACGGTAAAGCTGTATGCATTTCCGCCACTGACAATGGTCGTACTTAACTTTCTCGCATAGTTGTTAGGTGAGAAGGTCAAGTTGTGTCTGCAATGCTTTTGGGTGATTTCCTAAGTTTTTTTTTTTTAATTCAGACCGTTTGGTGACACTACCATCGTGAATTCCAAATTTCATCAAAATCGGGTGAACTATGTAGGGTTTGGCGCAGGGAAAATCCGTTTCAACGGACTGACCAACGCACGGGCAGACATTTTTTCGAAGCCCCCAGGACGATGGGAAACCTGAAATCTCAATCTTTAAATCGTGTACAAAAACTATTGAGTTTGCAACTCCGACTCCAACTCTGATTTAGCTTGGCGGTGTGACGTCATTGAAAGTAGCTAGTGGCGTCAAAGCCTGTGTGATGTCATGGCTATGTTTGCGAAGTGGTGGAGTGATGTCATACTTATACAGCAGCATCTATATGTCGACCATCAACGGGCATAATGTTAATTCGCTCTGTATAAAGAGAGTTATAGAGAGGTTTTCATTATAGGAAGTGTAATTTTGTGCAGGTAGTTAAGGGCAGTGTCACCTTGTTTATTTCAGCTATAGGTATATACACGTTCTCACCTGGTAATTGGGTTTCTTCCACTTCGTTTCTGGGAACTAAAGTGTAATATTTTTAGGTTGGATTTCACCACTTCTCTAAAATATACTATAGTGTCTCCTGTCGAACTGATTTCTCGTATCATATATTTAGCTTATCACAAGTGCAATTCACCCTTAGGTAGATTTCGAAATGTTCTACCTATTACAATCATATCAGTAGTTTGTTAAAATGTGGCGTTTATTCTTTTTCGCTTTTATTAATATTTTATACAATTTTTGCAAGAAAAAGTTTTTTGTAAAATAATTCTCATTTTCTGTAGGGGGTTGAAATTTCAAAACGCAATATCTCCGTTGTTAATGGACGGAAAGGATCGGGGTCAACTGTAAATCTTCTATAACTGTGTATTTTTTCACTGGAGAACGAATTCCTTGGAAAGATAGAAATGATGGTGCAATTACCGTTCTAAATACAGAGTATGCCATGATGATAACGATTTGGTAGCTAACGAGGTTGGTTCCTCTCCATTGGGGTTGGGTACTTCGTTTATAGTTTGCACATATTATGATGCATTTTGGACGATTCCAATCTTGGAATTCCACCCATCCGTGCTGTGCGCCCAAGTGCTTAAAATAAGCCTTTTTACTTTCTCGCTAGCCATATATGGCGAGAAAGTATTGTTTTCGTGCAAAATTTCGAAATTGAGATTTTGGGTTTCCCATGATCCTGGGGGTCCCCTGAGTCCAAAAAAGTGGTTTCTGGAAAAAGTCTGTCCGTCCGTCAGTCCGTCCGTCAGTCAGTCCGTCCGTCAGTCCGTCAGTCCGTCAGTCCGTGCAGTGCTCTAGCGCCTATACCGTTCATCCGATTTTGATGAAATTTGGTATGGACCTGTCTAAAATTACTGCCGAGGGGCGTTTTCAAGGATTTTTTGATTGGTCAAAAATTGCGGCCGCTATTGTCAAAAAACCGCCAAAATAATTCAAAAATCGTGTTTTTGGTTACTTAGACAAGCGCCGACGGTACACTTTTCAATCTATAACACTGAAAATTGGTATGTGTGTTGACAAATAGATGCTTCGAGGTCATTTTCAACTAAAATTGAATTGGTTGAAAATTACGGCCGTTCTGGACCAAAGTTCGATCGTTTCGGCGCCATTCACATTTATTGACCGATTGTCATGAAATTTAGTAAATTTGTGTAGAACTATGTAACTTAAACATCTGTCGAACATAATTTTGTTATCTTCAAAATTACGGCCGTTGTAGTCAAAAAAGTGTCGAAAATGAGTTGAGAATGAGAAAACCACGTTTTTGAATGGTCGGAACGCATTTGGGACTACAGTAATAGAATGACAGCCATGAAACTTGGTGGGAGTGATCTCAGATAGATGCTCTTGGGTCATTTTCAACCGATTTTGGATTGCTTAAAAATTACGCCCGCAAAAAAATCTCAAAGAAATCAAAAAAAAAAAAAAAAAAAAAAAAAATCACATGGGGCGAGAAAGTTTAGTGCGACTGTTGTCGGACCCTTTATTTATTTACTTTCTCGCTAGCCATATGGCGAGAAATTATTGTTTTCGTCCAGAATTTCGAAATTGAGATTTTGGGTTTCCCATGATCCTGGAGGTCCCCTGAGTCCAAAAAAGTGGTTTCTGGAAAAAGTCTGTCGTCTGTCCGTCCGTCCGTGCAGTGCCCTAGAGCCTATACCGTTCACCCGATTGTTATGAAATTTGGTATGGACCTGTCTAAAATCACTGCCGAGAGGCATTTTCAAGGATTTTTTGATAGGTCAAAAATTAAGGCCGCTATTGCCAAAAAACCGCCAAAATAATTCAAAATTCGTGTTTTTGGTTAGTCGGACAAGCGCCGACGGTACACTTTTCAACCTAAAACATTGAAAATTAATAATTGTGTTGACAAATAGATGCTTCGAGGTCATTTGCAACTAAAATTGAATTGGTTTGAAATTACGGCCGTTTTGGACCAAAGTTCGATCCTTTCGGCGCCATTCACATTTATTGACCGATTGTCATGAAATTTGGTTCATTTGTGTAAAACTATGTAACTTAAACATCTGTGGACCAAAATTGTGTTATCTTCAAAATTACGGCCGTTTTTGTCGAAAAAGTGTTGAAAATGAAGTTGAGAATGAGAAACCATGTTTTTGAATGGTCGGAACGCATTTGGGACTACAGTGATAAAATGGCAGTCATGAGATTTGGTATGACTGATCTCATATAGATGCTCCTGGGTCATTTTCAACCGATTTTGGTTTGCGTGAAAATTCCGCGCGCAAAAAAATCTCAACAACAAAAAAACGAAAATTTTATATGGGGCGAGTGCGACTGTTGTCGGACCCTTTATTATAGTTATGAATCAAACCATAGCTACGATAATAAAGTGAAGTTCCTGTTGCTCTCATCTACTTTTTTACCGAAGAAGGGACCAACCACAGGGATGGGGGTCTGGAAGTATCCTCTGTGGGCACCAGCCTTCCCAGCGTTAACATCCCAAGTCCGGTATCGCAGTCAGGACGTTTCGCCGGCGCCGTCCAAAACTCATGGTATATGGACAATCTCTTTGCTTCAGCTGACGATGTATTCCTACCACCCATCTCTTCGCTTCCTACCACCCATCTCTTTGCTTCCTACCACCCATCTCTTTGCTTCCTACCACCCATCTCTTTGCTTCCTATCACCCATCTCTTTGCTTCCTACCACCCATCTCTTTGCTTCAGCTGACAATGCATTCCTATCACTGTGCTATCACCCATCAGGCTGATATGGTGAGAATTATTTTTCATTTCCCATCAGTTAAAAGTCTCAGAAAATTCTAAACCTGACGTTAGTAATGTTCAAGGATGTATAGGGAATGGCAAGCAAATGTGATTGATCTCATCGCAACATTTGGCTATTTGGGGGGCTAGATGGCTCTCTTCCATCCCGATCCTGTCAAAGTATTGCCATTCACCTGTGGCATGTTGAGCATGTCAAGTGGAAGTATGTCCTGCTGCAGGATCCCATCGTGTACTGACTGGAGGGAGGCTGGTATTGACCATCGTGTACTGACTGGAGGGAGGCTGGTATTGACCATCGTGTACTGACTGGAGGGAGGCTGGTATTGACCATCGTGTACTGACTGGAGGGAGGCTGGTATTGACCATCGTGTACTGACTGGAGGGAGGCTGGTATTGACCATCGTGTACTGACTGGAGGGAGGCTGGTATTGACCATCGTGTACTGACTGGAGGGAGGCTGGTATTGAAACAAGCAGACAATTCAGGTAATCGAATCATTTAATACGAATTTATTCCCAGAACTTCAAAAGTTCCTGCAGTTTGTTGATGAAAAGTTTTTCCCTGAGCTTGTCCACGAAGCTTTGCTTGGCAACAGCCTCCTTCACAGCAGCCTCCACTGCAGCTGCCTCCTTCTCAGCTACAGCGTTGTCCCAGACGCACATCCTGGCGAGGTATGCCTTGCTACCGATATCTTTCTCTTCAATGCGGTCAATGCAATCCTGGTTGATCTTTCGATTGTAGAAGTCCGGTGGCAAAATAATCTTCCCGTCCTCGTCCACCTGAAAAGGAGTATTCAGTTCGGATTTTAAAACTTAAAACTTGTGACTTTTTTGTTTTCATCGAGTTACGGTCGTACGGAACTACAAACATTTCACCAGTCCCTGTTATGCCTCCTAAAAGTTCACCATTATCCAGCCAATAGCGATGTATATAGTGAACTTTACACTATTTTTACTTTCTCGCTATAGCCATATATTGCGAGAAAGTATTGTTTTCGTGCAAAATTTCGAAATTGAGATTTTAGGTTTCCCATGATCCTGGGGGTCCCCTGAGTCCAAAAAAGTGGTTTCCGGAAAAAGTCTGTCGTCCGTCAGTCCGTCCGTCAGTTCGTCCGTCCGTGCAGTGCTCTAGAGCCTATACCGTTCACCTGATTTTGATGAAGTTTGGTAAGGACCTGTCTAAAGTCACTGGCAAGGGGCACTTTCAACGATTTGATTTAATTGGTCAAAAATTGCGGGCGCTATTGTCAAAAAACCGCCAAAATAATTCAAAAATCGTGTTTTTGGTTAGTCGGACAACCGCCGACGGTACACTTTTCAACCTAAAGCATTGAAAATTAATATTTGTGTTTTCAAATAGATGCTTCGAGATCATTTGCAACTAAAATTGAATTGGTTGAAAATTACGGCCGTTTTGGACCAAAGTTCGATCCTTTCGGCGCCATTCACATTTATTGACAGATTGTCATGAAATTTGGTACAGCTACGTAACGTAAACATACGTCGAACAGAATTTTGTTATCTTAAAAATTACGACCGTTTTTGTCGAAAAAGTGTTGAAAATGAGTTGAGAATGAGAAACCATGTTTTTGAATGGTAGGAACGCATTTGGGACTGCAGTAATAACATGACAGTCATGAGATTTGATGTGACTGATCTCATATATAGGTAGATGCTCGTGGGTCCATTTCAACCGATTTTGGATTGCGTGAAAATTACGCCCGCAAAAAAATCTCCAAAAAAATCTCAACTAAAAAAACGAAAATTTTATATGGGGCGAGAAAGTAAAGTGCGACTGTTGTCGGACCATTTATTATTACAAAAATTGAGGAAGAAAGTCCTAAGTGTGGATATTATTCAACCACAACCAGTTATTAGGGAATATAATTGACAGTCTCTTCGACGTAGTATATGAATCCAATAAGAATGAAGAGAAATAAACTTACCAAACCATAGGCTTTCAACAGGCAGACGTAGAAGTATCTCAGTCCGTAGTTAGGCTTGGCATCGTAGAAAAGGGATTCTTTGAACTCCTCTGTAAACAAAAATATCATGCAGCGGTTACTTCCAGAGAAAGACTACCCGTTAAAGGAGGCCGTCCTTCTGTCGCGCCGCGCCACGCTGTTTTAAGACATGGAGTAGGATATTGACTTAACAGAGCGCTGGAGGTGGAGGTGCTGTAGTAGGGGTCGAACTGACAGAAAGACAGAAGGACGGACGGAGAGAGTTCTTCCAGAAACTCCTATAGGATTATGGCGAACAGGGATGGAGCCAAAGGACAGCCAGCGCCTAGTAGGAGACATGGTGCCTCCCTTCTTGAGCTCGGTACCTTCGCAAGAGAGTGATAGCCCCCAGCCAGGTAGGTACCCATCCCGACAATCGGGACTACTGACTAGGTCCCAGGCCCTCTAACTAAGCTTACCTCTGTCAACGTTAGCCTCGGTGAGACAGCGCTCAGTGAACTCGTCAGCAACAGCTTTGGCAGACTCCGGGAGCTCCAAGTCTGCGGCGGCGGCCAGGGTAGTCGCGGCCACCAGCAGGAAGATCGTGCTTACAGGGGACAGCATTATCGTATTCACGTTCAGACTACGGAAGCAGAACAAATGTGATAGTGACTACCACCCACCGAGCTTTTATACTCACCAGATTAATCAAATAAAATGCGCAGAGATGCACTGCATGTTTTCTTTTCATGCAAAAATTAAATGCAGATAGTTGTCCCGTCTAGTCATGTGACACAAAACAATCACGTAGTGCCGACAGTACCGCCCTCAAATATATTCATGCCTGTGTTATTGCCAAGACATGCCATCATTCATGACGTCATGAAATTGTGCCATCATCGCCGGAAATTTTGGAACTTTCGTTTATTAGGTCAACTTCCAAGAAAATCTACCTATTGGAATGTTCAACGACTTCCAAAAATATGTTCATACATTTTTTTTCTTCATGGTGCCTAGACACCGGTGGAGGAAACTGGAAATGCTGTTGAAAAGTTAAAGTTACTTCCTTGATATCAATAATTTATCAAAAATTGTAAGAGTTTTTTTTTTTTGTTTGATCGCTCCCGTTATCGTTCCAGGGGGTGGGAAGAATTATCATAGCTCGCTTAGCAGACATCGAATCCAGTCCATTCGTTTTGCTTTAGGTGTGGCTATGTATTTCCTTTGGAAAATTTAGCGTGGAGCATACCCTTACTGCGGAGGGTGGGGGAAGAATATTGAGGATTTTCTAGAATGAAATTTGCATGGGAATCAGAAAGCCAACATGATAATAGGAAACATGATATTATAAGAGTGATAATTGCAGTTTCTTGGAAATTCTGGAAGCTCCAGGCCCCTCGCTTGCAAAATTATGAAATTTCTTAGTGAAGAGAACAACCTCGATGTATAGCCGAGTGATGGTTGTCTCTAGCGGAACACCGGGGTCACACCGGTTCGATACCGACTGTCCAAGGCGGAAAATATTACTGACGCCAGTACTCGAACCCTGACCTCCCAGGAGACAAGTCGGACCCCTAGACCACTCTGAGAGACGCTGAAACATTCAGACTGGAAACTGAAACACCGAAGTTGCAAAGAAAAACCTTTTTAAATTGAAATAAAAAAAAAATGCTTAGGAAATTCTTAATTTTGTAAAAAGTTGTAAAGTAACAGGTTAAGGGGGTAAAGTGGTGGTGTAGGCGTTATTTCATTATTTCTAAACCGCCAGTTTTAATCAAAATATGGAAATAACCAACATTCCGCCAAAAAGTTTTTTTACTCGAGTGAAGCTCATTAACAGAAGTGAAAAATTCATTCCATTACTTACAAAAGTTTAATAAAAAGTTGTTATCATGAAATGCCAAATGAACTCTCCGGTGTTCAAATTAACACTCATTTTGTTTGGAATAAACCACAAGTGGCAAACCAAAAAATGATAGAGTTCGCGGCAATGGTCACACGTAACTTTCTCGCAATGGCCATGCTACATGCTATGCAATTTGGAGCCGCAAATACGAACGGGATAGCGGTGATGTAGAAACCTAAAATTTTCCAAACCAAAAGTCTTCCCCTTTCGTAGATATAAATTTTGGGTTCCGGTATGGGTAGGTTTGATAGTTGAGACAGAGTTGCTGTGTCGTTGCCAGGCTTACGTCGTCACGGCTGGTGGAAACGTTCTGCTGCGGCGAATCAGCTGCAACGTCATAAGTCATAATAACTCAATTGACGAATAACTTTTAACCGTCAACCAGTAATCAGAATATACAGTCACATTACTAAGCCCAGTGATATCCAAAAATAAAGATTTTTTTCCATTAGAACATGTTCTGATATACAGCCACTCCTCCATCTCCTCCTGAACTATAGTTTTCCCAGATAAGCCATTGAAGCGGATTTTCATAAAAAACTTGAAGCGTAATTTTTTGGATTTACGCTAAGTTGTTTTCAGGTTCCTTAAAGCTGTCTCCGAGTCATTATTTTAGACAGCGCCCCCTCAAATTTCATCAAAATCGGATGAACGGTTCAGGCGCTGGAACAAATAAAGAAACCTAGCAGTGAGATTTTGCGCGAAAGCAAGACTTAGGTACTTACTCTGGCAAGCGAGAAAGTGACATGAAAGTTTCGTCACCCTTCTAATTACAAACCAAGGAGTTGTCTCGTGCCTGTCGGGTTGAATTCAGGAAGGACTTGACATGGGTTGACATTGGATGATGCTAATTTCCATAATTATGTAACTTCAGACAAACCTCCACTTTCAGATTCAACAAAATGTTGAAATGTTTTTCTCGCTTACACACTGAGTTAACGAAATCTTCTCGATGTGCCGAAATTTCCATAATCACTTTTAGGATGAAATGGGACTGGTCCAATAATATTTGTTTGTGTTCACCTCAACCTTTTTGAATTGCCCAACATCAACATCAACATCAACATCAACAGACGCATTCGACATTTTGGATCAGTAATAAACTTTTGCTTAGTTCTTGTTCTTAAAAGAATTGGCTAAGGATTTGCGATGTTTTTACTTATAAGGAGGTCAGTTTCTATGTTAACGTGAGAAAAAGTGCTTTGTTTTGGTTCATGTGAATAGAAATGGACACCTCTCCCATGTCCGCTTAAATAGCTTGGGGGACTTCCAATAGTTGCATCATACTTCAAGAGACTGACAGGATTTTTTTTTTTTATCACTATTTGCTCAATAACTCCTGATCCGTATCGTTTTTTCAGAAGTTCTTCAATATTTACCGGGGTGAGGAGTTTAGAAATGCCGCCACCAAATTTCATCAAAATCGGTCTAACGACATGGCTGCTTGGACATTACATATACGGACAGACGGACGTTTTCCCAAAAAAAAAAGGTTTTCATATTTGGCTGGGGAGGAAGTAAAAAGCACAGCTGCCTCCTCTACAGATAACACGAAAAACATTTGCAATAGCCAAAAGATGAGTCGCAAAAGAAAACTCTCAATAACTAACGTCAAAAATACATGTCATGTCAGAGAACACAACAGGATGTACTTTGACAAAAATGGATGGATACTGAAATCCAAAAATCAATAAAAAAGCAATGGGGACTTAGTATTTGGTAGGGATTTTCTTGACAGCCTCCAATGCTTTCTTCCTGGCTTCTTTCGTCCCTTTTCCTTTAAGGCTTTCCAGCGCAATTTCAAATTAACCATTTTCGACTTGGAAGCCTTTTCTTGGGCCAAAATTACCTTCGCGAAAGAAAAATGAAATAGCTTTCCTATACGTGGGAGAAAGCTTCAT
The DNA here is from genome assembly GCA_950004255.1 of Mesopsocus fuscifrons. Taxonomy (NCBI): domain Eukaryota; kingdom Metazoa; phylum Arthropoda; class Insecta; order Psocodea; family Mesopsocidae; genus Mesopsocus; species Mesopsocus fuscifrons. The sequence goes on from OX465375.1 coordinate 22,091,494, forward strand.
AGGGACATTTTTTGAATAGTTGGTGCTTAAAGCCCATTCCCTTGGCCCGAAGGAACAGATGTTAATTAAACAAACTGATTGTTGGCCGAAGCCAAATGAATATTTGGTGTGACATCCATGCTAACAACACAAAATTGCTGCTACCGGGATTCGAACCCAGGACCTCAGTCGTGCGAGTCTAGTGCTTTCCCACTAGACCACTGCGAGACGGGTAATATGCCATCATCTTCATCTACTTTAATCAATACATGTAATCAATATCTATTGAGGAAGTTTCGGAGCAAGTTAAGTTGGAGAAACCGCGGCTTGGTGGGAGCAGTCTCAGCAGTCTCAGCAGTCTGTACCTATTAGCGATTAGGGTCTCCTATCTGACCCAAACCAAGTTTCGGACCTTTGCAGTTCCCAAATTTGGTGAAACTTTGACTGGAAATGTGAAAATTGGCTGTAGATTGTCCCATCTGCCTATTGCCGGACTAGGGCTGATTTTGTCAGAAAAATATTGTTGGTATTGGATTGCTGGGGTGCCCAGAAGAAGTTGCCCAAAGCCAGGCCAAAGTCAACGAAACCGCGCATGATAAGGAATTTAACATCCATGCCAAAACAGTCAAAAAATTTGCCTACACCGGAATTGGAACTCTGACATCTCAGCTCCTTCCTCTTGTACTCCTAGTTCTGCAGTAAACTTAACTATAACCTACTGTAATATTCAGCTTACAGCTGGGAATCATTGACACCGCGCCGAAATCATCCATGCCCTTTTCTGACGCTTCTTAAGCCGAAATACATAATCGTATAAAACACGTGGCAACAGAATGATTTTTCTTCCCAATTTTTGAGGTAACTATTGGATAATGTTCTGCAACATAATATTATGTCTTTTTAACTTCAGAAATGGCAATGTTGTGATTTTGGGATGATGGAGTGATTTTTAGCAGTAAAAAAATTTGTCCAAAATTACTCGGTCGTAATATCACAACATTAATAATTAATGACGTTAAGAAGATATTTCTGTGTGGTGACCCTTAACAGAGTAATGATTGCGTAATTTAAAAGTTGGTATACAGAACAAACAATCACATGAAATGAACGTTAGAGAATGAACGCCGCTAAAAGCAGCACAGTTCATTCCTGTATTTCAAACAACGCGGCAAGTAGAAGTACCCGGAGTGTTTATTAAACCAACTGCTGGCATCACGTACGAAATGTTTAGTGGCGCCTGCTTTAGCTGTTATCTGATGAAAGAAATCTGCCGTGAGGGAGATGCTGCTGGATTCAGCAATGTGGGGATATCGGGCGAAGCAAAGGGGCGAAGTTAGGGCGAGTTTTATCAAGCACGTGCGACCGCGGCAAGTTTTTATAACGGTTTTATCCTCGGGCGTTTCCAAGCGCGACTTCTAACTCAAAGCCCGCATTGCTTACAAGAAAACAACCCATTCTTACTTCAATTACTCCTTCTGCTGTTAACATCTGCTCCGAAATGAAAGAAATAGAAGCACGCACCCGAAACATGTTTTTTGTCGAGTATTTTTTTCTTTTTTGTTACTGACTACTACTTCGCTGTTTCACCAGTTACTAAAGTCTACTACAGTGTCACCAAAAGCTTCCTATAGTGGTATCCTCCCTATAGCGGTATCCTCCCTATAGCGTTACCCTCCCTACAGCATCTTCCGAAAAAACGTCAACAAACAGCATTGTCTCTGTAGAACTGCTATTTTTTACATTTTTAGATGTCACTGTTTGATGTTTAAAAATTCTGTAAACTAATTTTTTTGTCTTTTTAACTGGCCATGTTTTAATTTTACAAAACAGTAATTTTGGACAAACTTTTATTGACAAAAATCCGCAAAAATCACTCAATCGTGAAATCATCTAACAATAAAAAAATTGTCCGAAAAGCGTTATAAAATAGGACAACATGTGTAAGTATTCCATCTTAAGGTTCCCAACACATGGGTTGATAAATTGGAATTTGATTTAATTAAGGGGAAAGAGACGCAGGCTTTTATTTGGGTAAAGTCCGACTAGTTGTGTCGTAATGGACAATGACAGATGCCCTGGCTCCTAATAGAGTGACGGATCACTTGCCGCTCCCTTGGGGCTCAAAAAGGACCCCCCCCCCCCCCACCACCCCTCAGGGGAGTCACGACTCACCCCCTCTCTCTATCCGCAACCCCGGCATTAATTTTGTTTTTGGAAAAAGGCTCCATCTTGATATTTGTGATAATTTTTTTAATTTTTCTACCTTTTTACCTTTTTACGTTACCTTTAAGAGGACGTTACCAAAATCATCAACTCGACATTTTGGATCAGTTTAATACATAATTGTTTGCTTATTTTATGTACTTTAAAGAATTGTCTATTTCAATAAGAGGTTAGTTTCTATGATAACGTGAGAAACAGAAACAGTGCTTTGTTTTGGTTGATTTCATCTTTAGATGGTGAGTTGCACCAAAAAAGGGCCGAGTGGCTGTTCTAGTTCTAGACATGCTGCGGTATAGCGAATAGAAGCGATGCATGTGTCATCTAGACATGCTGCGGTATAGCGAATAGAAGCGATGCATGTGTCATCTAGACATGCTGCGGTATAGCGAATAGAAGCGATGCATGTGTCATCTAGACATGCTGCGGTATAGCGAATAGAAGCGATGCATGTGTCATCTAGACATGCTGCGGTATAGCGAATAGAAGCGATGCATGTGTCATCTAGACATGCTGCGGTATAGCGAATAGAAGCGATGCATGTGTCATCTAGACATGCTGCGGTATAGCGAATAGAAGCGATGCATGTGTCATCTAGACATGCTGCGGTATAGCGAATAGAAGCGATGCATGTGTCATCTAGACATGCTGCGGTATAGCGAATAGAAGCGATGCATGTGTCATCTAGACATGCTGCGGTATAGCGAATAGAAGCGATGCATGTGTCATCAAAATAAAAATATAATACAGAAGTAAACAAAAGAACCTTTAGATGTATTCAAAATAAATTTAAAAAAACTGTCATCTCTGTATAATTTTTTAATTTTTGCGGGATATTATGAAAATAAGTGAAATCTAGCGACCCCCTGAAGTTAGATGAAGTAATCGAAGCTAATGCAAAAAAATACTTAGCGAAATGAAGTTACCCCGAGTTACTCTGAGCCTTCGGGATGGGGTTTGGACCTTTTCCAACATTCTCCATTTACAATTCAATTAATTCATTTTCCGACTTGGAACATTTTTTTGGCTAAGGAAAGGTGTAGGTATTCAAAGATTCGACAATGGCCGCACGTGACTTGTACGTACTACGCAATGTGGCTGTTGTATGGTATGGAATTAGAAGAATCAACCGCACTTATTTTAGGAACTTCAAAGCGGCCATGTAGAACCTGAAATTTGTCTTAACTGATCCGGTTCCATCCGGTTTGGGTAGGTTTCACAGTTGAGGCAGTAGAGTAATAGTGTCCTTGTCAAGCTTACGTCATGGCTGATGCAAAATGTTTGACTGCGGTAAAACAGTTGGTAGGTACTTCGGGCTCTTGCTACATTACAAAAACTAACTACAAGACAATTTTTTTCAAGAATTGCCATAAGCTGCAGCTGCTTTCTAGGTTTTTTATGTTTAGCAAAAAATCTGAGCTACCGGATTTCACGCGTACGGTGATGAACAATTTGACTGGACTATCTGTGGTGGTAGAAATCCTTTTGGAAGTAAGTCAAAGAAGGATTGGTGGAATTTTCTGGTCACAAATTGACGTCAAAGGGTAAACTTCGTTCTCAATCTCAAATTCCTCTCTCCTTGCTGAGAATCACTGAAGGGAAGGGGTACTGAATTCCCGTTATAATGATGAAAGGTGAATCCGCAAGCCGCTGCCGCAGACGCAGACGTCTCCAATCTCCTGTAAAAGCAAATAATGGATTGAATTCTGGAAAGGCGAAGAGGTGCCGAGTGCTGCGAGCGGACAAAGCTGCCGCAAACTTAATAAAACTGAGGCTGAGACACTGAGAGACTTAGCGTGGCAAGGCGGGCTGCGAGATGTTGTTTCAACCACATATTGAAATAGTTAAAAAACCGCACGCACGCTCTCTGCTTTGTAACCTTTCGTGGTTTGTGGGGATGAGGGTGGGGGGGGGGGGTGAAAGGTTTTTAATGGCGTTTCTCTCCCTTGGATTGCAGCCAAGGTCAGTCGATTCTCTAGCTGTTCTTGTTAGCTAGCGGCTAGCCCCCTCCACCACTTGATATGTCGATAGAGAGGCTGCCCATCAACCATCATGTGGAACCTATATTCTTCCTCTTCTGCCGCATTATATTTGTATATATTACTTATTTAAATTATGTAGATATAATTATGTTGGAGTTAGGTAGTAGCGCCCACAATGAGCATAACACCGCAAATGTAGTGCTGGGGTTCGAACCTGGGACGTGATCGTGCGAGTGTACCTATAGACTGCAGGAGATGTACCTATAGACTGCAGGAGATGTACCTATAGACTGCAGGAGATGTACCTATAGACTGCAGGAGATGTACCTATAGACTGCAGGAGATGTACCTAAATAGTAATGTACTAATGTGGGTAATGTAGTAACATAAGTATTCAGAGAGCGATTAGAGCTGATGGATGGTGGGGAAGGAAGGAGCTCAGCAGGAGGCGCGGGGATTATCTAGTCATCTATCAACTTCCTCGAAACAAAAGGCTCCATCCCCCGAAAGGTTTAAGGTACCCTCCACAGCTGACACCCAGGTATTACTTACCTACCCTTACTGAGTAAGGGCTGCTCCTTCAAGCCAATACTTAGACAATACATCAACGAACCTTTCCTTGAAGCCCCTAATTTAAGGTACCCTCTACAGCTGACCCCTATAGGTACCCTTATTACTTAAGAGATGCTCCTTGAGGCTGAAGGGTAGCTGCATGGTTCTTGAAAAAACAACATCGGACCCTTTTTCGGAACCCACAGTGAACTTCGCCTGCAAAAACCATGATTATGTAATTGGAAAGTGGGTGTACACGTATTTCACTGCGGCTGCAAAACCATGATTATGTAATTGAAAAGTCGGTGTACATGTATTGCGCTATGGGTGAAAAAATTGAATAGACTATAGAGGTTCCAAAGGCTTTGTGGGTCCCAAATGTGGAGACACAGAAAAACCCCAACCTAAATTTTATCAGTGTCAATATTATGTTTAATGTCTTGTAACTTGACATTAGCCACAAGTGACGTGGCTCCTTTTTACTACTTAGGAAACTGTTGCATATTTCTTTGCTCTGAAATATAATACATTTTTTAAATCCTGAAACTTGACGACTAGTTGACGATTTACTTACGTTAAAGGGACATTACGTTGCAGAGGAAAGAAATGTGGAACAGTTTCCTCAGCGAACATCTGAACATCATTGTATCTGAACATCATTGTATCTTGAGTCCGGAACCACAGGCGAGGAAGCTCTCCAAGCTCTCTTTGTATCTTTGGGAGATTTCTTCCCTTTGACCTCTCCGTCTTACTTTGCAGCTTTTGGGAGATTTGTCGGTCAAATAGCACACGTCAAAGCTTTGCTGCACAAGATTGCTTTTCTTGAGCATTGCTGATTTTCTTTCTCACCCAGGATATAGCCCTGACTAGTTCATCCATATTTAGTTTATCGTTAGTGGTACCCACCACCGGCCTCAACCAGAGTTAGTAATAAGAACCACCACCGAAAAACTGTCAGAGATTAACTTTGTCAAACCCACGATAAATAATAAAAATCCTAAGCGCTTTCGACCTAGACGGTCATCATCAGGGGGGTACAAGAGAGAAAAGAGACAGATAGACCTACTTGGGTGTTAGCAGGCCCGAAGTAAGTTGATCTGTGCTGTACCCCTCTGATGATGACCGTCTAGGTCGAAAGCGCTTAGAATTTTTATTATTTTTCGTGGATTTGACAAAGTTAATCTCTGACAGTTTTTCGGTGGTGGTTCTTATTACTAAATCTGGTTGAGGCCGGTGGTGGGTACCACTTTTTTTTTTTTTTTTTTTTATTACGTTTTGTTGACCTTGCCCCACCAAAAATAGGTGGAACTAGAGTATAAAACGCCTGGTTGTCCAGTTAAATTACAAATTTATAAATAACGATAGACTAAATATGGATTGCAGAAAATACCACAAAGTTACGAGTTCCCTCTTAAATCAGGCTGACTAGTTCAAATTGTTGCTGGTGAATTTTGTCCTTGGGGTACCTGGCCTTCACTGGCTGGGGGAAAACTTGACTGACGTGATTCTGATCCACCCCACGAGGCCCTGGCTCCTCTAAAGACTGAAGCTCTGGCTCCTCTAAAGACTGAAGCTCTGGCTCCTCTAAAGACTGAAGCTCTGGCTCCTCTAAAGACTGAAGCTCTGGCTCCTCTAAAGACTGAAGCTCTGGTTTTTGAACGAAAGGTAGGGAAATGAAAATACTTAATTTGCTATTTTTGAGAAATCCAAATTTGAGTAACAAACAGGACAGCCAACCGAAACCGCTGTAAAGGCTAAACCTCAACCCAATTTAAATGTAAAAGTTAATTAAGCCTGCCTTACAACTACCCTGAGACCTTTTTAAGCTAATTCAAAACAGAAACATCTGAATTATAAAATATCCGGGGAAAGGAGGAGGGTATAAATAAGGGTTGAAAGCTCACATTTCACAAACGACGTCTTCTCAACCAAAATGGAGTGAAGGATTCATGATCCAAAAGTAAGGGGGAACTTAAGATTTTGAGAAACCTGAGCCTTACTTTATTATACACAATTCCGTAGGCGGGTCAGAAGCCCGTAAATATTTATAGAAATATTTATTTTGAAAGCTGTCTCGAGGACGCCCCAGACCCAGACCCCAGACCTTCATTTTGTGGCAAGAGGGGGAAGTTTCGGGCGCCAGGCCGTAAGGTGGCCAACCAGCCCACCCTTCGTGAGGTCCCTAGACCACCCGGGGAAATAGCGTAGCGAAAATAGAGTCGTAGGGAGGGTTCGAAACTGGGTCTAGAGGGGGAAAAGGAAGGGATGGGGAATACAAAAAAAAATAGGTACAAGTAACTAAGTAAATTTAATTTTCTTCTTCAATTGAAATAACCTTAACAAGGAGGGCACAGGTAGGACCAGTACCATTATTTAGTCCTGAATTAAATAAGCAACTAAATGAATAAATGAATTATTAGTAGGTATTACGTTAAGTAGGGCTGTAAGAACGTCGCAACCGGAAATGAGAAAAAGGAAAAAAAAAACTATAACAAATACCTACCTACCTACCTAAATACATGAAATTGAGGCGAGCGGTAGTCAGCAAGCAGATCCAAAATAAGCAAATCCAATGATAGGTCAACCAAAGGGTTGTTAAAATTTAACGGTAGTTAAAATTCAGGTAGGTATTTACGCTACAAAGAAAAATGGTTGCGGGAACGCAAAATCAAATGAAATGGCGGCGACGGAAAAACAAATGGCGGTGGCGCCGTTGGACGGAGGTCCAATGGTAAGTATCGCAACAAAGAGCAGTATCCACAGGTAATAAGGAACAAAGTCACCTGGGTAGGAGCGCAGAACTGAGTCAGCAGGGTGGCGTCACGCCACTCACGAACAAAGCAGATAGGTCACACCAGCATAACACAGGTAGGTAAGCACCACCGCCAGGTCGCCGCACGGCACCGTCAGCACTGGGTAGGTAACGGGTAACGGTAGTCTTGCTTACATCATTCAGGAGCTCAAAATGGCACTGGTGGCCCCCACCAGGCCCCCCACGATAGTTTACTCAGCCATCGCGGGGAAAATTCCAATCATCCAAAAGAACATCCAAAAAAGGTTACAGACATAATATTAACAAATCAGGTCTTGACTCAATATTGCAATCATAACGAATTTTTCCTCCTATCCAGTTTGGCCAACAAAATCTTTTATATAATTTTATATAAATTTAAGTTGGCAAACCTGCAGCCATGTTTTGTTTACACTCACTATGGTACGGTTATATTCTCTCTCGGTATCTCTCATAGGCGTGGAAACAGTGCTAATAGTGCAGTGCGGCGACCGGCAGTGAAGTAGGTAATAGTTTACCAGGTGCGAGACGGAACACGCGGCACCGGACTCAGTACTGCGCTCCACCAGGTGCGTGGACCTATAGCATGGGAAGGAAGACAGATGGGTAGGTAGACAAATGACCCAGCGACCCCAGGAAGGTAGGCAACTAGACGGCCAAAACCCACCCCCTCGGTACCACATGCCACAATTTGTGTCAAAGGAAATACTTGTACCATGGAGAATTTGCTTGGAATTTGTTCCACAGAATGGCTAACCTTAAGGGAAGAGGGAAGTTGTCACCAAAACTGTACCATAGCTTCTCTGCTTTTTACTGTTCAAGGCAGATGTACGGCTTTTGGGTTTGGCGCGCTATCTCGCACATAGACCGTTTATGCACGACGTCGAGCAGTGCATTTTCGCTGGCAACAGAAATTATAATATTTCTGTTCACTATTATTTCTTTTTCGTCGAATATTTAATGCATGTCCCCTGTAAAATGTTTTAATACTATTTTCACTATTTTAAGGTGTTTCTACAGGGCGGCAAGAGAAAAATAAGCGAATTATTCAGGAAAACAATAAAATAATCCAGTAATGGAGTTTAATAAATTTTGTAAATTCCTCACAGGCAGGCTATTGACTCTATTACGTTGGGATCTTTTTAGGACTACTACGTGACACCCCGAAAACCGATTGGGACTGATTTTTGCCCAATCCGGCACCGGACCCAAAATCCGGACATGGAGCTTAAAATTCTTAATAAATTCCTCACGGGCAGGCTATTGACTCAATTACGTTGGGATCTTTTTACAACTACTATGTGACACCCCGAGAACCGATTGGGACTGATTTTTGCCCAATCTGGCACCGGACCCAAAATCCGGACATGGAGCTTAAAATTCTTAATAAATTCCTCACGGGCAGGGTATTGACTCAATTACGTTGGGATCTTTTTACAACTACTGTGTGACACCCCGAGAACCGATTGGGACTGAATTTTGCCCAATCCGGCACCGGACCCAAAATCCGGACATGGAGCTAAAAAAAACTGAATAAATTCCTCACGGGCAGGCTTTTGACTCAATTACGTTGGGATCTTTTTAGGACTACTATGTGACACCCCGAGAACCGATTGTGACTGATTTTTGGCCAATCCGGCACCGGACCCAAAATCCGGACATGGAGCTAAAAAAATTAAATAAATTCCTCACGGGCAGGCTATTGACTCTATTACGTTGGGTTCATTTTAGAACCACTATGTGACACCCCGAGAACCGATTGTGACTGATTTTTGGCCAATCCGGCACCGGACCCAAAATCCGGACATGCTGCTGAAAGTTCTTCATAAATTCCTCACGGGCAGGCTATTGACTCTATTACGTTGGGATTTTTTTACAACTACTATGTGACACCCCGAGAACCGATTTGGACTGATATTTTGCCAATCCGGCACCGGACCCAAAATCCGGACATGGAGCTAAAAAAACTGAATAAATTCCTCACGGGCAGGCTTTTGACTCAATTACGTTGGGATCTTTTGAGGACTACTATGTCACACCCTGAGAACCGATTGTGACTGATTTTTGGCCAATCCGGCACCGGACCCAAAATCCGGACATGGAGCTTAAAATTCTTAATAAATTCCTCACGGGTGGGCTATTGACTCTATTACGTTGGGATCTTTTTACAACTACTATGTGACACCCCGAGAACCGATTGGGACTGATTTTTGCCCAATCCGGCACCGGGCCCAAAATCCGGACATGGAGCTAAAAAAATTAAATAAATTCCTCACGGTTAGGCTATTGACTCTATTACGTTCGGTTCTTTTTAGAACCACTGTATGACACCCCGAGAACTGATTTTTGGCCAATCCGGCACCGGACCCAAAATCCGGACATGCTGCTGAAAATTCTTCATAAATTCCTCACGGGCAGGCTATTGACTCTATTACGTTGGGATCTTTTTACAACTACTGTGTGACACCCCGAGAACCGATTGGGACTGAATTTTGCCCAATCTGGCACCGGACCCAAAATCCGGACATGGAGCTAAAAAAAACTGAATAAATTCCTCACGGGCAGGCTTTTGACTCAATTACGTTGGGATCTTTTTAGGACTACTATGTGACACCCCGAGAACCGATTGTGACTGATTTTTGGCCAATCCGGCACCGGACCCAAAATCCGGACATGGAGCTAAAAAAATTAAATAAATTCCTCACGGGCAGGCTATTGACTCTATTACGTTGGGTTCTTTTTAGAACCACTATGTGACACCCCGAGAACCGATTGTGACTGATTTTTGGCCAATCCGGCACCGGACCCAAAATCCGGACATGCTGCTGAAAGTTCTTCATAAATTCCTCACGGGCAGGCTATTGACTCTATTACGTTGGGATTTTTTTACAACTACTATGTGACACCCCGAGAACCGATTTGGACTGATATTTTGCCAATCCGGCACCGGACCCAAAATCCGGACATGGAGCTAAAAAAACTGAATAAATTCCTCACGGGCAGGCTATTGACTCTATTACGTTGGGATCTTTTTAGAACTACTATCTGACACCCCGACAACCGATTGTGACTAATTTTTGGCCAATCCGGCTCCGGACCCAAAATCCGGACATGGAGCTAAAAAAAACTGAATAAATTCCTCACGGGCAGGCTATTGACTCAATTACGTTGGGATCTTTTTAGGACTACTATGTGACACCCCGAAAACCGTTTGGGACTGATTTTTGCCCAATCCGGCACCGGACCCAAAATCCGGACATGGAGCTTAAAAAACTGAATAAATTCCTCACGGGCAGGCTATTGACTCAATTACGTTGGGATCTTTTTACAACTACTATGTGACACCCCGAGAACCGATTGTGACTGAATTTTAGCCAATCCGGCACCGGACCCAAAATCCGGACATGCTGCTGAAAATTCTTCATAAATTCCTCACGGGCAAGCTATTGACTCTATTACGTTGGGATCTTTTTACAACTACTGTGTGACACCCCGAGAACCGATTGGGACTGAATTTTGCCCAATCTGGCACCGGACCCAAAATCCGGACATGGAGCTAAAAAAAACTGAATAAATTCCTCACGGGCAGGCTTTTGACTCAATTACGTTGGGATCTTTTTAGGACTACTATGTGACACCCCGAGAACCGATTGTGACTGATTTTTGGCCAATCCGGCACCGGACCCAAAATCCGGACATGGAGCTAAAAAAATTAAATAAAATCCTCACGGGCAGGCTATTGACTCTATTACGTTGGGTTCTTTTTAGAACCACTATGTGACACCCCGAGAACCGATTGTGGCTGATTTTTGGCCAATCCGGCACCGGACCCAAAATCCGGACATGCTGCTGAAAGTTCTTCATAAATTCCTCACGGGCAGGCTATTGACTCTATTACGTTGGGATTTTTTTACAACTACTATGTGACACCCCGAGAACCGATTTGGACTGATATTTTGCCAATCCGGCACCGGACCCAAAATCCGGACATGGAGTTAAAAAAAACTGAATAAATTCCTCACGGGCAGGCTTTTGACTCAATTACGTTGGGATCTTTTGAGGACTACTATGTCACACCCTGAGAACCGATTGTGACTGATTTTTGGCCAATCCGGCACCGGACCCAAAATCCGGACATGGAGCTTAAAATTCTTAATAAATTCCTCACGGGTGGGCTATTGACTCTATTACGTTGGGATCTTTTTACAACTACTATGTGACACCCCGAGAACCGATTGGGACTGATTTTTGCCCAATCCGGCACCGGGCCCAAAAGCCGGACATGGAGCTAAAAAAAACTGAATAAATTCCTCACGGGCATGCTTTTGACTCAATTACGTTGGGATCTTTTTAGGACTACTATGTGACACCCCGAGAACCGATTGTGACTGATTTTTGGCCAATCCGGCACCGGACCCAAAATCCGGACATGGAGCTAAAAAAATTAAATAAATTCCTCACGGTTAGGCTATTGACTCTATTACGTTCGGTTCTTTTTAGAACCACTATGTGACACCCCGAGAACCGATTGTGACTGATTTTTGGCCAATCCGGCACCGGACCCAAAATCCGGACATGCTGCTGAAAATTCTTCATAAATTCCTCACGGGCAGGCTATTGACTCTATTACGTTGGGATCTTTTTACAACTACTGTGTGACACCCCGAGAACCGATTGGGACTGAATTTTGCCCAATCTGGCACCGGACCCAAAATCCGGACATGGAGCTAAAAAAAACTGAATAAATTCCTCACGGGCAGGCTTTTGACTCAATTACGTTGGGATCTTTTTAGGACTACTATGTGACACCCCGAGAACCGATTGTGACTGATTTTTGGCCAATCCGGCACCGGACCCAAAATCCGGACATGGAGCTAAAAAAATTAAATAAATTCCTCACGGGCAGGCTATTGACTCTATTACGTTGGGTTCTTTTTAGAACCACTATGTGACACCCCGAGAACCGATTGTGACTGATTTTTGGCCAATCCGGCACCGGACCCAAAATCCGGACATGCTGCTGAAAGTTCTTCATAAATTCCTCACGGGCAGGCTATTGACTCTATTACGTTGGGATTTTTTTACAACTACTATGTGACACCCCGAGAACCGATTTGGACTGATATTTTGCCAATCCGGCACCGGACCCAAAATCCGGACATGGAGCTAAAAAAACTGAATAAATTCCTCACGGGCAGGCTATTGACTCTATTACGTTGGGATCTTTTTAGAACTACTATCTGACACCCCGACAACCGATTGTGACTAATTTTTGGCCAATCCGGCTCCGGACCCAAAATCCGGACATGGAGCTAAAAAAAACTGAATAAATTCCTCACGGGCAGGCTATTGACTCAATTACGTTGGGATCTTTTTAGGACTACTATGTGACACCCCGAAAACCGATTGGGACTGATTTTTGCCCAATCCGGCACCGGACCCAAAATCCGGACATGGAGCTTAAAAAACTGAATAAATTCCTCACGGGCAGGCTATTGACTCAATTACGTTGGGATCTTTTTACAACTACTATGTGACACCCCGAGAACCGATTGTGACTGAATTTTAGCCAATCCGGCACCGGACCCAAAATCCGGACATGCTGCTGAAAATTCTTCATAAATTCCTCACGGGCAAGCTATTGACTCTATTACGTTGGGATCTTTTTACAACTACTGTGTGACACCCCGAGAACCGATTGGGACTGAATTTTGCCCAATCTGGCACCGGACCCAAAATCCGGACATGGAGCTAAAAAAAACTGAATAAATTCCTCACGGGCAGGCTTTTGACTCAATTACGTTGGGATCTTTTTAGGACTACTATGTGACACCCCGAGAACCGATTGTGACTGATTTTTGGCCAATCCGGCACCGGACCCAAAATCCGGACATGGAGCTAAAAAAATTAAATAAAATCCTCACGGGCAGGCTATTGACTCTATTACGTTGGGTTCTTTTTAGAACCACTATGTGACACCCCGAGAACCGATTGTGGCTGATTTTTGGCCAATCCGGCACCGGACCCAAAATCCGGACATGCTGCTGAAAGTTCTTCATAAATTCCTCACGGGCAGGCTATTGACTCTATTACGTTGGGATTTTTTTACAACTACTATGTGACACCCCGAGAACCGATTTGGACTGATATTTTGCCAATCCGGCACCGGACCCAAAATCCGGACATGGAGTTAAAAAAAACTGAATAAATTCCTCACGGGCAGGCTTTTGACTCAATTACGTTGGGATCTTTTGAGGACTACTATGTCACACCCTGAGAACCGATTGTGACTGATTTTTGGCCAATCCGGCACCGGACCCAAAATCCGGACATGGAGCTTAAAATTCTTAATAAATTCCTCACGGGTGGGCTATTGACTCTATTACGTTGGGATCTTTTTACAACTACTATGTGACACCCCGAGAACCGATTGGGACTGATTTTTGCCCAATCCGGCACCGGGCCCAAAAGCCGGACATGGAGCTAAAAAAAACTGAATAAATTCCTCACGGGCATGCTTTTGACTCAATTACGTTGGGATCTTTTTAGGACTACTATGTGACACCCCGAGAACCGATTGTGACTGATTTTTGGCCAATCCGGCACCGGACCCAAAATCCGGACATGGAGCTAAAAAAATTAAATAAATTCCTCACGGTTAGGCTATTGACTCTATTACGTTCGGTTCTTTTTAGAACCACTATGTGACACCCCGAGAACCGATTGTGACTGATTTTTGGCCAATCCGGCACCGGACCCAAAATCCGGACATGCTGCTGAAAATTCTTCATAAATTCCTCACGGGCAGGCTATTGACTCTATTACGTTGGGATCTTTTTACAACTACTGTGTGACACCCCGAGAACCGATTGGGACTGAATTTTGCCCAATCTGGCACCGGACCCAAAATCCGGACATTGAGCTATAAAAAACTGAATAAATTCCTCACGGGCAGGCTTTTGACTCAATTACGTTGGGATCTTTTTAGGACTACTATGTGACACCCCGAGAACCGATTGTGACTGATTTTTGGCCAATCCGGCACCGGACCCAAAATCCGGACATGGAGCTAAAAAAATTAAATAAATTCCTCACGGGCAGGCTATTGACTCTATTACGTTGGGTTCTTTTTAGAACCACTATGTGACACCCCGAGAACCGATTGTGGCTGATTTTTGGCCAATCCGGCACCGGACCCAAAATCCGGACATGCTGCTGAAAGTTCTTCATAAATTCCTCACGGGCAGGCTATTGACTCTATTACGTTGGGAATTTTTTACAACTACTATGTGACACCCCGAGAACCGATTGGGACTGATTTTTGCCCAATCCGGCACCGGGCCCAAAATCCGGACATGGAGCTAAAAAAACTGAATAAATTCCTCACGGGCAGGGTATTGACTCTATTACGTTGGGATCTTTTTAGAACTACTATGTGACACCCCGAGAACCGATTTTGACTGATTTTTGCCCAATCCGGCACCGGACCCAAAATCCGGACATGGAGCTAAAAAACTGAATAAATTCCTCACGGGCAGGCTATTGACTCTATTTCGTTGGGATCTTTTTAGAACTACTATGTGACACCCCGACAAACGGATTGTGACTGATTTTTGGCCAATCCGGCACTTAACTTAACTTAACTTAATGTTGTTGCACTACTGCTTATATAGCTTAATAGAAATAATGTTGTTCCTCCATTCTGTATCTGGGTATCTGGGTGGGACACAACATCGGTATCTTGCAGAATAGTCAAACATCGAACTTTCAAGACATGGGGGTGGAAAGCAGAAGGAAGTTGAGATTTGATCCCCATTCCAACCACCTTTCCTGTTCCTCCAGAGGATCCTCATACACCTCGTCAGCTGTCTCCCTGACAGTCTAGTTGCTAGTCTTGTCCCCCACCCCTCTACTAGCCAACCTACATAGTTTGAATACTCAGCAATATAAGAAAAATGGGAAAATGACAGGTGACGATGTGCTTATTATTAGTCAAAGGGGTAAGTTCACTCGTACGTCATCACTACGGACCTAACTTGAAATCGTGATCTGAGTAGCAGTGTACATATATTGTTTATTTGTTTGATCAGTAGGTAATGCTTCTTTTATGAGTGTTATGAAGTTTTGAAGTAATTAACCATCATATTATCTCTTCATTCTTCAGAAAAAGTCAGGTAATAAACAAATTCTTGTAACATAAAAGTAATATCGGCGGTAAAACTTTATTGGCGGGAATCTAGTACCACGCCATTTGACGCCATGTTTCAGAAGTGACCACGTGACTGAATTCCGCGCAATTCCCAATCACTTTAAAAATGTTATTACTTATTACACACATTATAATTCGATATTTATCCATAGAATGAAGAGGCATGGTTAATATTGTCTCAAAGAATTCATGACATTGATAAAAGAGGCAACATTGACAATAACTTTAAAAAAAACACTGCTGTTCAATTCGAGATTTGAACTTGGGTCGGTAGTAAACTCGTACGAAGTTACCCCCATACCTGACTACAACAACGTTGTCAGCCGTCATATTTCAGGGTAGGCTATATTCTTTCACTACAAGGGGAGTCATTTCAGCCCCAAAATTAAAATAATTGAGAAATAGGGGTGGAAAAGAAGGTAGAAAACGCAGAGTAGGCTAAAGTATAGTCACTGCAGCATACCAAAATTACCAGCTACACATTTTTTTCTCGCAACCCCCTCACTCAAATACTGATAGCCGTTGCAACGCCATAAAAAGGCTGTCGTTCCATCAGCTCTTCTGCTTCTGCTTCAGGATCTCAAATATTTCTTTTCAAAATTCTAAAGGCGATTAGGTCGTCTATCGCAATGTCAGGATTTTTGGCTTTTATTTCGGCATAATTTAATTTTTTGGTAGCAGTGCCTGTTGCTAGGCAACCCGGAAACGCCTGGCCGTTGTGTTTTTACTTTCTCGCTAGCCATATATGGTGAGAAAGTATTGTTTTCGTGCAAAATTTCGAAATTCAGATTTTGGGTCTCCCATGATCCTGGGGGTCCCCTGAGTCCAAAAAAGTGGTTTCTGGAAAAATTCTGTCCGTCCGTCAGATAGTCAGTCCGTCCGTCCGTGCAGTTCTCTAGAGCCTATACCGTTCACCCGATTTTGATGAAATTTAGCATGGACCTGTCTAATATCACTGCCGAGGGGCATTTCTAAGGAATCCTTCATTGGTCAAAAATTGCGGCCACTATTGTCCGGCACCGGACCCAAAATCCGGACATGGAGCTAAAAAAACTGAATAAATTCCTCACGGGCAGGCTATTGACTCTATTACGTTGGGATCTTTTTACAACTACTATGTGACACCCCGACAACCGATTGTGACTAATTTTTCGCCAATCCGGCTCCGGACCCAAAATCCGGACATGGAGCTAAAAAAAACTGAATAAATTCCTCACGGGCAGGCTATTGACTCTATTTCGTTGGGATCTTTTTAGAACTACTATGTGACACCCCGACAACGGATTGTGAGTGATTTTTGGCCAATCCGGCACCGGACCCAAAATCCGGACATGGAGCTAAAAAAACTGAATAAATTCCTCACGGGCAGGCTATTGACTCTATTACGTTGGAATCTTTTTAGAACTACTATGTGACACACCGACAACCGATTGTGACTAATTTTTGGCCTATCCGGCTCCGGACCCAAAATCCGGAACCGCAGCTTAAAATTCTTAATAAATTCCTCACGGGCAAGCTATTGACTCTATTGCGTTGGAGTCCCCACACTATATTGCCTAGCTGAATTTCGGTAACTGCTAAATATGTGTTGTAACAGAAAAGTTTCCTCTATCCAGCAAATCTAGCAAACAGAGGCGTCGCTATATCCGCTAGGCCTCTCTGCACCCCACACTATATTGCCTAGCTGAATTTTGGTAACAGTCTCTGACTGCTAATAATGTGCTGTAACAATAGTTTGTAACACGAAAGCCAGGATCGGATCTCTAGAACAGTAAAGTTTCCTCTAGCTTGCACGCTATACCAAACAGAGGTGTCGCCATATCCGATAGGCCTCTCTGCAGCCCACACTATATTGCCTAGCTGAATTTTGATAACAGCCAATGGCCTATGATAGCGTAATTTTTGCAAAGTCAGGGTTATGAAGAAACTTTGCAACAATTACTTAATCACAGTTTAGTCATTTAAGCGCAGTTAACGGAATTCTTGGGGAGATCAGAAAGGTAGAACTACTTTAGAGCCAGTTTTTTGGCGTTTTTGAAGTCCGAACCCAAAATATGACCGAAACAAACGTTGTAGAGTAATCATTTATAAATTTGAATATATAATTATTTCCATCTGAAGTGATAAGACTGATAAGTGATAACTAGGAGAGCTACAAGCATTTTATCACAGGTTACCTTCGCTTTACCATGGAAACTGAGGGCTATTTCAAGCCTGAATTTCAAGATCAGGGCATCAATCTTTTTTCAAATTCAATAATCCTGCTGTTCCTGTCATCTTGGCTGGAATTACATTAACCAAAGGTGAAGTTAATGTTGTGCCACTACTGGTTAGCTTAAGAGAAAAAATGTTGTTCCTCCATTCTGTATCCGGGTATGTATGGGTGGTACACAACATCGCGGTATTTTGCAGATTAGTCAAACAGCGAACTTTGAAGACATGGGGGTGGAAAGTAGAAGATAGTTGGGATTTGATCCCCATTCCAAAAACTTTTCCTACCGATGGTAGTGTAAGCAGAAAGCATACCCGGGAAAATGACACGTGACGATTTGCTTATTATTAGTCAAAGGGGTAAGTGCGTACGTCATCACTACGGACCTAACATGAAATCGTGATCTGAGTACCCCCCCCCGAATGATTTCAAAAACCCCCATGACCACTTTTTGGATACCTACGGGCCTGGTATTAAGGTACCTAATGTAAGTATCTGGAGACGCTTTTTGAGCAATTTTGGATAACTCAAAAAATATTTTACCTATGGTTACAAAAAATAAAAAAATCGCTTTTCTCGGCTGCAGTACCTATAGGTAGAGTGAGGGACCGGAGGCTCATTTGTAGGTGAGGCAAAAACTTATAGGTATCTTGGCACTGTTCCAATGAGGGTGAATTCCGCCTAGAGAAGCACTGTAGCTATGTAACCTGACCGCTGACTACCTCATGATGTTCGATCTGTGGTAGGTCTACTTATTGAACGGGTCAAGTCCATTATCAATAATTCATTTTCACTCATTCATTCTATAATACTCTTTACTCTTTCAATTAAATTTATTTCAACTGAAACTGTGGCCTCGCAGTGGTCTAACTAAGATCACTAGAGTAGCATACGTGAGGTCTTAAGTTCGAATTCCGGCACTAGCAATTTTCTGCTGCAGAAGCATGGACCAAACATTCATTCGGCTCCGGCCACCACAAACGTGATTTAAGTAACATCTGTATGTTTGGGTCAACGGTATGGGCTGTGTGGACCATACAACAGGTTCGTGGGCTATTAACTTTGTTTTATATTATTCAAATTAAATAAATACCTATATATATTTTTTGTTTTAAATGTGTGATTGCTGTAATCTCGCCTCAACTGGGTAAGGAAGGACATCATGAGAAGTAAGTAAGTTACCTACATGACATCGTACCATAGTTACGACCTCCTAGCTGTAACTACTGCAGTCCTATGAAGGCATAGCCGTATCGACGGGGGGGGGGTTAACCCCCCCATGAATAGAAAATGAACATGGTAATGCCAACGTGAAGCAAAAAAAAGGCTAACCCCCCCCCCCCCCCCCCAATGACTTTGGATTTTGGGTCCGGTGCCAGATTGGCCAAAAATTAGTCACAATCGGTTCTCGGGGTGTCACAGAGTGGTTCTAAAAAGATCCCAACGTAATAGAGTCAATAGCCTGCCCGTGAGGAATTTATTCAGTTTTTTTAGCTCCATGTCCGGATTTTGGGTCCGGTGCCGGATTGGGCAAAAATCAGTCAAAATCGGTTCTCGGGGTGTCACATAGTAGTCCTAAAAAGATCCCAACGTAATAGGGTCAATAGCCTGCCCGTGAGGAATTTATTCAGTTTTTTTTAGCTCCATGTCCGGATTTTGGGTCCGGTGCCGGATTGGCCAAAAATCAGTCACAATCGGTTCTCGGGGTGTCACATAGTGGTTCTAAAAAGAACCGAACGTAATAGAGTCAAAAGCCTGCCCGTGGAATTTATTCAGTTTTTTTTAGCTCCATGTCCGGATTTTGGGTCCGGTGCCGGATTGGGCAAAAATCAGTCAAAATCGGTTCTCGGGGTGTCACATAGTAGTTCTAAAAAGATCCCAACGTAATAGGGTCAATAGCCTGCCCGTGAGGAATTTATTCAGTTTTTTTAGCTCCATGTCCGGATTTTGGGTCCGGTGCCGGATTGGGCAAAAATCAGTCACAATCGGTTCTCGGGGTGTCACATAGTAGTTGTAAAAAGATCCCAACGTAATAGAGTCAATAGCCTGCCCGTGAGGAATTTATTCAGTTTTTTTTAGCTCCATGTCCGGATTTTGGGTCCGGTGCCGGATTGGGCAAAAATCAGTCCCAATCGGTTCTCGGGGTGTCACATAGTAGTTGTAAAAAGATCCCAACGTAATAGAGTCAATAGCCCACCCGTGAGGAATTTATTAAGAATTTTAAGCTCCATGTCCGGATTTTGGGTCCGGAGCCGGATTGGCCAAAAATTAGTCACAATCGGTTGTCGGGGTGTCACATAGTAGTTCTAAAAAGATCCCAACGTAATAGAGTCAATAGCCTGCCCGTGAGGAATTTATTCAGTTTTTTTTAGCTCCATGTCCGGATTTTGGGTCCGGTGCCGGATTGGGCAAAAATCAGTCAAAATCGGTTCTCGGGGTGTCACATAGTAGTTCTAAAAAGATCCCAACGTAATAGGGTCAATAGCCTGCCCGTGAGGAATTTATTCAGTTTTTTTAGCTCCATGTCCGGATTTTGGGTCCGGTGCCGGATTGGGCAAAAATCAGTCACAATCGGTTCTCGGGGTGTCACATAGTAGTTGTAAAAAGATCCCAACGTAATAGAGTCAATAGCCTGCCCGTGAGGAATTTATGAAGAATTTTCAGCAGCATGTCCGGATTTTGGGTCCGGTGCCGGATTGGCCAAAAATCAGTCACAATCGGTTCTCGGGGTGTCACATAGTGGTTCTAAAAAGAACCGAACGTAATAGAGTCAAAAGCCTGCCCGTGAGGAATTTATTCAGTTTTTTTTAGCTCCATGTCCGGATTTTGGGTCCGGTGCCGGATTGGGCAAAAATCAGTCAAAATCGGTTCTCGGGGTGTCACATAGTAGTTCTAAAAAGATCCCAACGTAATAGGGTCAATAGCCTGCCCGTGAGGAATTTATTCAGTTTTTTTAGCTCCATGTCCGGATTTTGGGTCCGGTGCCGGATTGGGCAAAAATCAGTCACAATCGGTTCTCGGGGTGTCACATAGTAGTTGTAAAAAGATCCCAACGTAATAGAGTCAATAGCCTGCCCGTGAGGAATTTATTCAGTTTTTTTTAGCTCCATGTCCGGATTTTGGGTCCGGTGCCGGATTGGGCAAAAATCAGTCCCAATCGGTTCTCGGGGTGTCACATAGTAGTTGTAAAAAGATCCCAACGTAATAGAGTCAATAGCCCACCCGTGAGGAATTTATTAAGAATTTTAAGCTCCATGTCCGGATTTTGGGTCCGGAGCCGGATTGGCCAAAAATTAGTCACAATCGGTTGTCGGGGTGTCACATAGTAGTTCTAAAAAGATCCCAACGTAATAGGGTCAATAGCCTGCCCGTGAGGAATTTATTCAGTTTTTTTTAGCTCCATGTCCGGATTTTGGGTCCGGAGCCGGATTGGCCAAAAATTAGTCACAATCGGTTTTCGGGGTGTCACATAGTAGTTCTAAAAAGATCCCAACGTAATAGAGTCAATAGCCTGCCCGTGAGGAATTTATTCAGTTTTTTTTAGCTCCATGTCCGGATTTTGGGTCCGGTGCCGGATTGGGCAAAAATCAGTCAAAATCGGTTCTCGGGGTGTCACATAGTGGTTCTAAAAAGATCCCAACGTAATAGGGTCAATAGCCTGCCCGTGAGGAATTTATTCAGTTTTTTTAGCTCCATGTCCGGATTTTGGGTCCGGTGCCGGATTGGGCAAAAATCAGTCACAATCGGTTCTCGGGGTGTCACATAGTTGTTCTAAAAAGATCCCAACGTAATAGAGTCAATAGCCTGCCCGTGAGGAATTTATTCAGTTTTTTTTAGCTCCATGTCCGGATTTTGGGTCCGGTGCCGGATTGGGCAAAAATCAGTCGCAATCGGTTCTCGGGGTGTCACATAGTAGTTGTAAAAAGATCCCAACGTAATAGAGTCAATAGCCTGCCCGTGAGGAATTTATTCAGTTTTTTTAGCTCCATGTCCGGATTTTGGGTCCGGTGCCGGATTGGGCAAAAATCAGTCACAATCGGTTCTCGGGGTGTCACATAGTAGTTGTAAAAAGATCCCAACGTAATAGAGTCAATAGCCTGCCCGTGAGGAATTTATTCAGTTTTTTTTAGCTCCATGTCCGGATTTTGGGTCCGGAGCCGGATTGGCCAAAAATTAGTCACAATCGGTTGTGGGGGTGTCACATAGTAGTTCTAAAAAGATCCCAACGAAATAGAGTCAATAGCCTGCCCGTGAGGAATTTATTGAGAATTTTAAGCTCCATGTCCGGATTTTGGGTCCGGAGCCGGATTGGCCAAAAATTAGTCCCAATCGGTTGTCGGTGTGTCACATTGTAGTCGTAAAAAGATTCTAATGTAATAGAGTCAATAGCCTGCCCGTGAGGAATTTACTCAATTTTTTTTTGCTCCATGTCCGGATTTTGGGTCCGGTGCCAGATTGGCCAAAAATTAGTCACAATCGGTTCTCGGGGTGTCACATAGTGGTTCTAAAAAGAACCGAACGTAATAGAGTCAATAGCCTGCCCGTGAGGAATTTATTCAGTTTTTTTAGCTCCATGTCCGGATTTTGGGTCCGGTGCCGGATTGGGCAAAAATCAGTCGCAATCGGTTCTCGGGGTGTCACATAGTAGTTGTAAAAAGATCCCAACGTAATTGAGTCAATAGCCTGCCCGTGAGGAATTTATTCAGTTTTTTAAGCTCCATGTCCGGATTTTGGGTCCCGTGCCGGATTGGGCAAAAATCAGTCCCAATCGGTTTTCGGGGTGTCACATAGTAGTCCTAAAAAGATCCCAACGTAATTGAGTCAATAGCCTGCCCGTGAGGAATTTATTCAGTTTTTTTTAGCTCCATGTCCGGATTTTGGGTCCGGAGCCGGATTGGCCAAAAATTAGTCACAATCGGTTGTCGGGGTGTCAGATAGTAGTTCTAAAAAGATCCCAACGTAATAGAGTCAATAGCCTGCCCGTGAGGAATTTATTCAGTTTTTTTTAGCTCCATGTCCGGATTTTGGGTCCGGTGCCGGATTGGGCAAAAATCAGTCACAATCGGTTCTCGGGGTGTCACATAGTGGTTCTAAAAAGAACCGAACGTAATAGAGTCAAAAGCCTGCCCGTGGAATTTATTCAGTTTTTTTTAGCTCCATGTCCGGATTTTGGGTCCGGTGCCGGATTGGGCAAAAATCAGTCAAAATCGGTTCTCGGGGTGTCACATAGTAGTTCTAAAAAGATCCCAACGTAATAGGGTCAATAGCCTGCCCGTGAGGAATTTATTCAGTTTTTTTAGCTCCATGTCCGGATTTTGGGTCCGGTGCCGGATTGGGCAAAAATCAGTCACAATCGGTTCTCGGGGTGTCACATAGTAGTTGTAAAAAGATCCCAACGTAATAGAGTCAATAGCCTGCCCGTGAGGAATTTATTCAGTTTTTTTTAGCTCCATGTCCGGATTTTGGGTCCGGTGCCGGATTGGGCAAAAATCAGTCCCAATCGGTTCTCGGGGTGTCACATAGTAGTTGTAAAAAGATCCCAACGTAATAGAGTCAATAGCCCACCCGTGAGGAATTTATTAAGAATTTTAAGCTCCATGTCCGGATTTTGGGTCCGGAGCCGGATTGGCCAAAAATTAGTCACAATCGGTTGTCGGGGTGTCACATAGTAGTTCTAAAAAGATCCCAACGTAATAGAGTCAATAGCCTGCCCGTGAGGAATTTATTCAGTTTTTTTTAGCTCCATGTCCGGATTTTGGGTCCGGTGCCGGATTGGGCAAAAATCAGTCAAAATCGGTTCTCGGGGTGTCACATAGTAGTTCTAAAAAGATCCCAACGTAATAGGGTCAATAGCCTGCCCGTGAGGAATTTATTCAGTTTTTTTAGCTCCATGTCCGGATTTTGGGTCCGGTGCCGGATTGGGCAAAAATCAGTCACAATCGGTTCTCGGGGTGTCACATAGTAGTTGTAAAAAGATCCCAACGTAATAGAGTCAATAGCCTGCCCGTGAGGAATTTATGAAGAATTTTCAGCAGCATGTCCGGATTTTGGGTCCGGTGCCGGATTGGCCAAAAATCAGTCACAATCGGTTCTCGGGGTGTCACATAGTGGTTCTAAAAAGAACCGAACGTAATAGAGTCAAAAGCCTGCCCGTGAGGAATTTATTCAGTTTTTTTTAGCTCCATGTCCGGATTTTGGGTCCGGTGCCGGATTGGGCAAAAATCAGTCAAAATCGGTTCTCGGGGTGTCACATAGTAGTTCTAAAAAGATCCCAACGTAATAGGGTCAATAGCCTGCCCGTGAGGAATTTATTCAGTTTTTTTAGCTCCATGTCCGGATTTTGGGTCCGGTGCCGGATTGGGCAAAAATCAGTCACAATCGGTTCTCGGGGTGTCACATAGTAGTTGTAAAAAGATCCCAACGTAATAGAGTCAATAGCCTGCCCGTGAGGAATTTATTCAGTTTTTTTTAGCTCCATGTCCGGATTTTGGGTCCGGTGCCGGATTGGGCAAAAATCAGTCCCAATCGGTTCTCGGGGTGTCACATAGTAGTTGTAAAAAGATCCCAACGTAATTGAGTCAAAAGCCTGCCCGTGAGGAATTTATTCAGTTTTTTTTAGCTCCATGTCCGGATTTTGGGTCCGGTGCCGGATTGGGCAAAAATCACTCACAATCCGTTGTCGGGGTGTCGCATAGTAGTTCTAAAAAGATCCCAACGTAATAGAGTCAATAGCCTGCCCGTGAGGAATTTATTCAGTTTTTTTAGCTCCATGTCCGGATTTTGGGTCCGGTGCCGGATTGGGCAAAAATCAGTCACAATCGGTTCTCGGGGTGTCACATAGTAGTTCTAAAAATATCCCAACGTAATAGAGTCAATAGCCTGCCCGTGAGGAATTTATTCAGTTTTTTTTAGCTCCATGTCCGGATTTTGGGTCCGGTGCCGGATTTGGCAAAAATCAGTCACAATCGGTTCTCGGGGTGTCACATAGTAGTCCTAAAAAGATCCCAACGTAATAGAGTCAATAGCCTGCCCGTGAGGAATTTATTAAGAATTTGAAACTGCGGGTCCGGATTTTGGGTCCGGTACCGGATTGGCCAAAAATCAGTTACAATTGGTTCTCGGGGTGTCACGTAGTAGTCCTAAAAAGATCCCAACGTAATAGGGTCAATAGCCTGCCCGTGAGGAATTTATTCAGTTGTTTTAGCTCCATGTCCGGATTTTGGGTCCGGTGCCGGATTGGGCAAAAATCATCACAATCGGTTCTCGGGGTGTCACATAGTAGTTCTAGAAAGATCCCAACGTAATAGGGTCAATAGCCTGACCGTGAGGAATTTATTAAGAATTTTAAGTTGCGGGTCAGGATTTTGGGTGTAGAAACACCTTAAAATAGTGAAAATAGTATTAAAACATTTTACAGGGGACATGCATTAAATACTCGACGAAAAAGAAATAATAGTGAACAGAAATATTATAATTTCTGTTGCCAGCGAAAATGCACTGCTCGACGTCGTGCATAAACGGTCTATGTGCGAGATAGCGCGCCAAACCCAAAAGCC
This sequence comes from Mesopsocus fuscifrons, assembly GCA_950004255.1. Lineage (NCBI taxonomy): Eukaryota > Metazoa > Arthropoda > Insecta > Psocodea > Mesopsocidae > Mesopsocus > Mesopsocus fuscifrons. The sequence goes on from OX465375.1 coordinate 22,116,995, forward strand.
GTACATCTGCCCTGTTCAATATTGATTTGTTTTGAAGTATAATATGTCTTATCAATTTCAGAAACTATATGATGAAACCAACTTTAGCGTCTATCTGCCTCTATTAAGAAAACAAGCACTGTTTGAGAAAGACACAGTGTTCTGGTTTTCTTCAATAACAGGCTAAGAAGACCGATGGGGTGTATAGGTATAAGCAAACAACTGTTACTGACCCATCTTACAAAGTTAACCGTCTTTGTTTTCGTAAGGTGACCCTATCAGACCCTTCTCTTATACACTACCACCCTCTTCTTAGCCTGTCATTTAAGAAGGCAAGAACATGGTTTCTTTCTCAAATAAAGGGTCCGACAACAGTCGCACTTAACTTTCTCGCCCCATGTGATTTTTTATTTTTTTTTATTTTTTGGAGATTTTTTTGCGGGCGTAATTTTTAAGCAATCCAAAATCGGTTGAAAACGACCCAAGAGCATCTATCTGAGATCACTCCTACCAAGTTTCATGGCTGTCATTCTATTACTGTAGTCCCAAATGCGTTCTAACCATTCAAAAACGTGGTTTCTCATTCTCAACTCATTTTCGACACTTTTTTGACAAAAACGGCCGTAATTTTGAAGATAACAAAATTCTGTTCGACAGATGTTTAAGTTATATGGTTCTACACAAATTTACCAAATTTCATGACAATCGGTCAATAAATGTGAATGGCGCCGAAACGATCGAACTTTGGTCCAGAACGGCCGTAATTTTCAACCAATTCAATTTTAGTTGAAAATGACCTCGAAGCATCTACTTGTCAACACACATACCAATTTTCAGTGTTATAGATTGAAAAGTGTACCGTCGGCGCTTGTCTAAGTAACCAAAAACACGATTTTTGAATTATTTTGGCGGTTTTTTGACAATAGCGGCCGCAATTTTTGACCAATCAAAAAATCCTTGAAAAAGCCCCTCGGCAGTGATTTTAGACAGGTCCATACCAAATTTCATCAAAATCGGATGAACGGTATAGGCGCTAGAGCACTGCACGGACTGACTGACGGACGGACTGACTGACGGACTGACGGACGGACAGACTTTTTCCAGAAACCACTTTTTTGGACTCAGGGGACCCCCAGGATCATGGGAAACCCAAAATCTCAATTTCGAAATTTTGCACGAAAACAATACTTTCTCGCCATATATGGCTAGCGAGAAAGTAAAAAAGTGCCTGTCTTCTTAGGATAATATAAACAGATATAGACAGTTCAGCGCTATATAAAGTTGTTTCTGAATTTATGATCCCTCTATTGAAAAGTAATATGTTAAATTATAGTCTACGACGAAAAATCCATATTATATTTGAGAATATACCTATATCGTACATAGTATATTTTGTGATTTATGATTTTTGTCAATAAAAAATGTGTACCTCTCCGGAGACTCCAGCACCCTTAAACCGCAGCAAAGTTGGTGATAGTTGTAGCACTTGGTAGTTTGTTTACGTCGCGTTGGTTCGCTGCGACAGTTCGTTTTCCCGTGAAGCGTGAAGAGCAAGTTTTGACGCAAACTTGACGTAATGTGAACGGATGGGGTGAACAAGTGGAGCGCTCGTAAATTTGAATCTCTGTCATTGGTGAGATCCTTCCTTCAGCCCCGAAACCTTTGTTTGTCTATAGGGCGTTTATGCAGTCGTGTTTATTTACGTTTTTCTCCACTTTATATGAGGATACTACTGGATATTTAAATGTTCTGAAGTATAATGTGTCTATTTATTGGCCAAGGCTGTGCAGTGATTTTACGTTCGGTTCATTTTCATTTCGGACAAATGTTTTGTTGGCAAAAATCACTTGATTGTAAAATCTTAATTTTGGCCGTTAAAAAGAAATATTAAGTATATTTCAGAACATTTAGATATCCTATAGTTTCTTCATAAAGTTTGCAGAAAAAACGGAAGCAAATTAGCGAATGTATGATCGGTCTTGGCACTTGCAGCAATTGCAGCACTTCCTGCTGTTTGTTGCCGTTTCAAAAACAACAGTGTAATCTAGCGTCTAGCTAGATGGTTGTTATTGGAAGACTCAGAGTCGGAGCACTCCGCTTTAGTAAACAACCTTCATTATAATAGAACTACCAATTTGAAAATTTCGAACCAACTTGGAACCTGTGTTGGAACATTTCAAGTTTTTGTAATCGACATTGGTTTCTGACATTTTCAAGCCCCTCAACTCTATATTGAGGCTGGAATGGCTGGAACCCACCTAAAACTGTAGGTCCCCATAGTGCTTGTATTTGATGGTGCTGCCACCCCTCCGCCACCCAAGCACTCAACTACCCGTACAGTTGGAAACTACCCCTTTCTATTTTGCACTATCCGTAAGATCACGACAGGATAAAAGGATGCTTGCTCCTTGCCGAGCTCTTGCGGTCGTTATACAATACAGTATTCACACCTGCGCAGCAAACTTATTTGTACACGGAATTGATAGTAATCAGTAGGGGGGTAATCTCCATATTTAAATATTCATTCAGTACGGCTATTAAACTTTCCAACAACTTCACAACTCGTTGGAGCGTAGAATGCGAGCTCTGCTGGAATTTCCTCGAAGTTTCTAGTTCCAAAAGCTTCCGCTAGGGTTCGCGCAAGTGGAGAATTGGTGAGTCAGCAGTTGAGTGCTAGGAAATGCTGACTGCTCTTTCCTTCCCGCCGTGTGGCTGTGTGCTCATATTTTTTAACAACATTTTTTTTGAGGACACTGTTTAATATTTTTTCGTGTTAAGGGCAAATTAAGCAACTTCTCTACTTTTCCTCTTACCCAGAAAGCCTGATTAAGGTTGCACTGTCCCCATTTGAATTAACATTGCGACTTTCGAAACGTCTGTCGTGGTTTCTACTGAACGTTTCTTCTTGAAATTTCACACGAAGGTAGATTGAATAAATATCTAGAACTATATTGCAGCCGATTTTTGAATTTCCTTTTGGTTTTCTAACAAAATTTTTTTTTCCAAAAAGAAGAGCTGCAAAACACTGTTCACAAAAAAACGCCGTGCCTCAATACGACTAAACTGAAGACATTGAGATGATCGGAATTGTAAACAAGAAGGTTGCAGGTAGAACTATATCGAAGCCGTTTTTTCAATTTCCCTGTGGAACAAAAAATATGGCTGTTTGAAAACATGCAAAAATCGCAAAACAGCCATAAAAAGCCAGTGCACGGCTTGATGCGATTAGTACCCGACCAGCTGCCCTAGGAGACGCACACATTGCGTTCACCGTACTCCACAATTACCGCACTTCGCACACTCCTTCTTATTGAAGACTTCACCTACGTTGTTTATTTCCAATGAAAGATAACAAGATGCCATTGTTGTTTTTACTTCCAATTTCTTAGAAAGAGACTATTTTTTTTTTGCATTTTGATTTTAGATTTTTCTTTGAAATCTACCTATTGTTAGGTAGTCGTACCTACCAGTAGTCTCACTTTTGAAAACTTTCTTCACAGGTCTTCGTTTCATGATCCCTGCTGTATTCCAAAACCACCATCAGCTCAAAAGTTTACCTAATTGTACCTATACAGGGTGTTTCCGGATGACGGGGCAAAAAAAATATGGCGGGTAGGTACACCCCTATAGACCATTTTTGGCTAATACATGTGGGGTCGCAGGTCCTTCCTAACTGAGATACAGGGCCGGAACCAGTCAATTTGACAAATGGGTTTTTGCCCTTTTCTCACTAACGACTTATAATAGCGAAAAAATAAGTGCAGTTTGGGTACCATTTTTAAAGATGCCGCATCGAATGGTGGTATCAGTTTTTCAAAATTCAGTTTCAAAATGGCAGATTCAAGATGGCGGCTATCATTTTTTTCTCCGATCTCAATGAAAATTTGTGGTTAGGGGTTTTCAGGCATGCTGAAAATGAGTCTGAAAAAAGTTTTTGAAAATTCGAAAACTTTTGTTTTTCTGCCACTCTTATAATTTCATGAAACTCATTCGATTTGTATGAAATTTTCAGTGTAGTAACTGATAGACCTACTTATTGAAAATCTGTAAAAAGTTTTCAAAAAATCGCTCGCGTTTCAAAATGGTGGCGTCCTGAAGTTACTCTTAAGGTGAAGTAGACCTTGTCCGATTTTCGCAAAATTTGATAATTTAATGTATGTAGGAATTACAAACAATAATCTGAAATAATTATGTAAAAATTCACGGAAATAAAGTTAGGGTAGGCAATTAGGTGGGTACCTCGTAACATGGGTACCTGGATAACGTGAAATAATCAAATTAATCAGAAAGTTGTGTCCGTTACAAAATGTTGTGTGAGAATGTCCAGCAATGTGTTTAATCATGAAATAATAAGAATTTAATAACAATACTCGTCAAATTTCATGCAAAACTGATGAGTCTATGACAACTTTAGGGAAATTTTAGGACGCCGCCATTTCGAAATGAGTGCGACTTTTTGAAAACTTTTTACGGATTTTAAATAAGTAAGTCTACGAATTACTGTGCTATAAATTTCATGCTGATCGGAACCATGAAACGACTATCACGGCACCGCCATTTTGAAACGCGTGCGATTTTTTGAAAACTTTTTACAGATTTTCAATAAGTAGGTCTATCAGTTACTACACTGTAAATTTCATGCAAATCGAATGAGTTTCATGAAATTATAAGAGTGGCAGAAAAACAAAAGTTTTCGATTTTTCAAAAACTTTTTTCAGATTCATTTTCAGCATGCCTGAAAACCCCTAACCACCAATTTTCATTGAGATCGGAGAAAAAAATGATAGCCGCCATCTTGAATCTGCCATTTTGAAACTGAATTTTGAAAAACTGATACCACCATTCGATGCGGCATCCTTAAAAATGGTACCCAAACTGCACTTATTTTCTCGCTATTATAAGTCGTTAGTGAGAAAAGGGCAAAAAACCATTTGTCAAATTGACTGGTTCCGGTCCTGTATCTCAGTTAGGAAGGACTTGCGACCCCACATGTATTAGCCAAAAATGGTCTATGGGGGTGTACCTACCCGCCATATTTTTTTTGCCCCGTCATCGGGAAACATCCTGTATATGATATATTTCACTTTCTTGAGAACAAGCTGTGAACAGTAAATACTACCTACCACTTTTCTTGTAACGTTTTTTGATCCCACCCTTCATGATTGAATAAGGGTGAAAAAACAGGGGTTGGCGAAAAAAATTCATAACTTGTGCCCTAGGGGTGGTATCGAGTTCTTTTTTTATATAGATTTGCCTCAGTATTACCTACAACTTTTGTCTGAAAAGTTTTTCGTCCGACGCACCGTTTAGGCAGGGGAGGGGGCATAGCCGTAGCCGGGGGGGGGGGGGGGGCTTAGCCCCCCAGATACCGTTTAGCTGGCCCCAGGATTTTTCTGGCCTACACATAACGTCACATAAAGCCATGCATGAGGAGAATTCCCGGGAGAGGGGTAGGGGGGGGGGGGGGGGGGGGGGGATCCTGCTACGCCCATGGATGGGGGGTTGAATTTTCAAAACGTCATGATCGTCCCATATGATCCTGGAGGTTCCCCGAGTCAAAAAAAAAGGTTTTTAAAAGATGTCCGTCAGACGTACGTACATACGCCACTCTGTCGCGCGCCAGTACGTCACACCATTCATCCGATTTTTCTCAAATTCGATATTTAGGTACCTTATGTAAATATCTGGATAAATTTTGTGATAAATTTTGATAACTCAAAAATTCCGGAATTTTTTTCTTACGCTTGGATTTGAACTCGGACCTTAGTGGTCTCCGCTCGGCTGCTGAGGAGAATGAGGTGTTCATTTTTTTTTTTTTTTAACGCGCGACGTTCAGGGAACATAAATACGCCAATGAGTTGGTTTGTTAGATTTTTTTTTTTTTTTTTTTTATATTTTTTTTATCGAAGCCGAAGACGAAGTGGCCGAAGCCGAATATGAGTGGGCCGAGGCCAGTTTAGGAGTGGGCCGAAGCCAATACATCCATGTCGGAAGCGGAAAATTTTTTCCGTTCCGCCGGGATTCGAACCCGGACCTCTCAGGACACAAAGCGGACCCCTTGACCACTCGGCCGCTGAGAGGCACTATATTTTGTTATTATCAACCTGAAGTAGTAAACCCATTCTGTCGCAATGTGAGGATAAATTTCCTAAAATATATAGGAAAAGCTAAAATTCATTTCTTGCTTTCTTCACTCATTTTCATATTACTTACCTATACTCGGTTTTTTTTTTTTGTGGGTGTGAGGGCACTGAGGGCCAAGATTGGCCCAAGTTTTTGGCCCACCTCCAAATGGTTTCACAAAACGCAAAAACATCTCCAGTCGCACTAGGTAGGTACCTACATACCGAATTTGAGCTACTCGATGAACGGTAGGACGTACTCCACAGGTTGCGCGGTCCTGGCAGAGTTCCAGAGCATCAGTACCTATTACTGAGAACTGGCATTAGGTAAAGGTGATAAGAAACTGCTAACACAGGTTTGCTAAAACCCTCCCGTTTTGGGTCTGGTCATGGACACCTGTTTTGAAAACCATCGTGGGAAGACCCATAACGGCTCTACGTCGGCTCCTTCAAAACTATATTTTAATATAGGTACCTACACCCCTTTTACCCTTTTCTCATTTTCTCAAATTTCGGAGGAGGAGGGGGGAACGTCCTAGGTGTGTATAGGTATTTCTGAATACGTTCTTGGTTGCTTCTCATGGTCATCTAGGAACCATAGCCGTGTGTGGGCTGGTAGGCATGAAGGAGGCATCATAGTTGTATCCGCGGGAGGGGGGTGGGGGTTAGGGCGTTAAACCCCCCCCCCCCCCCCCCCCCGTGACCGGAAAATTAACATGGTAAGGCCAATGTGAAACCAAAAAATATAGGCGAAACACCCCCCCCTCCCCTCCCCGTGACCCTAAACCCCCCCCCCCATCCAGGATTTTTCTAAACTACACATTACGTCACATAAAGCCATTCCTACCCCTCCCCCCCCCCCCCCCCCGGTGAGGAGAAGGTCTGTGGAGCATACCCCCCCCAGGTTTTCGGTCCTACTACGCCCATGAAAAAAAACGTGGGTGCAAAGATGAACTCCAGAATCATCCTGGTACCTGGCACCTGGTGACGATGAAAGATTGAGTATTGAAAAGTGGCGTCGCTTACACGGGACTGGGATGAGATAAGAAAGTGCACAGTAAGCTGAATCCACCTGGCTAGTTGGTTCAGCCATAAGAAGTCAGGCTTACGCGCTCAGGCTCATTATAGGTTCATAGTCGCTCCTTGCGGCCGCGCTGAGTTGCATCGTCATCGATTAGGGCGCCTTAAGTATATTTTTAAAAAATTTATTTTGTTATTGTTTCAGACTTAGAAAAATCTGGAAGATACTCCATTGACAACGGACCTGCAGTAAGCGCCACAAGTAAGCATTGTAGAATTATTCCTATACCTATCACCTATACCTATCAGTCTTGTTTGACTTTATAGATAAATTTTATAAATATTACAAGGATATATGTTTACCTTATCGGAAGTGTCAAACTATTTAAGAGAGGTTTAGAGGATGTTCATCTCTTTCCATAAGCTAAACAGATCTGTCATTTGTTTGTAAATTTAACTAACCGAGCAAAGTGACAAAAAGTGGTAGGTATACATAATGTCTGTCCTGCTTCTAAAGCATTTGATTCACGGCCAAGTTGTATCAATGACCGCGTTACTACTGATACCTTCAGGCACGTACCTTTTTCAGCAACAGCGCCTGCGACAATATCTGACGTAAGCACAACGCCACCCCCGGCAGTTACTCGGGCAAGGTCTGCTGCTGCCATCCTGTGCTCAAGAGGCGAGTTTTCTATGTCCCTCTAGTGGTTAGTTGATATGCAAACCCAGCGTGACTAACCTAACCTAACTAACAGATACGCCTGATTTTAACCCTGTCTGAGATGCGTTAAGGCTGTTGACACATATTTATTTGTTCTGAAATATAGTATGTCTCAGAATAAATAACAGTTGAGAGTCATTGAAAGACGTCGGTCTCAGGTAAAGTCGACTATAGTGCCCCGCAGAAGTTCACTATACCCGAATGAATAGAAGCATTTAAATTTTGGGCAGCACTAAAATGCACTTTAACTTTTGGTGAAATCCACATAGCAGTCTGATAGTCTGCTGCCTACCTACCCTACTAAATAGTAGCTAGTACCTACTACTCACAACTAACAAAATCACCTTTATACTTAGATTACGCACGAAACCATTTGCCTGAAGACACTAACAATAGAAAACAGCCGATAGCCGACTGCTCTAGACTCTAGATGGTTGTCTTTATATAGGTAGAGGTGAGAGGTGAGAGGTCACTAAGTTTCCATCCCGATCCTGTCAAAGTTTTTCTGATTGGCATTCACCTCTGATAAGTACGTTCAGCATGTCAAGTGAATTGTATATTGGGGCTGTGGTGGTCGGGAACCCGCCTAAAACTGTAGGTCCCCGTTGTCGACTAACACGATGGGTGAGCTGTTAGTGCTTCCAGCTGAGCACGATAGTCACTGTATAGGAAATTTTCGAACAATCTGGAACGTAAGGCTTTTTTTTTCACGAACAAAATTTAATTTCAGAGGAATAGGTTCCAGCCGAACGACAAAAAAAGCGGAAAACTTCTCATAGATAGAAAAGAAAGAAACCGAGATAGAAATCGAGGAGGGATAACGTCATTTTCGTTATAGGGAAATAGGGAAAACTAAGAACGGCTCTATACTATAGGTACCTACTGTTGAGCGGCCTCACGGTGGTCTAGTGGGAAAACACTAGACTCGCACGGCAGCAATTTTGTGTTGGCAGCATGGATGTCACACCAAATATTCATTTGGCTTCTGCGAACAATCTGTTTGTTTAATTGACATCTGTGCCTTTGGGCCAAGGGGATGGGCTGTAACCACCAATAGGAGCCTGATGCTGACAGAACAAAAAGATAGTGGAAAGTTCAGGCAGGAAATTGATAAAACCTTCCGGAGACTTGTCAGTTTGTGGCCTTCAGAGAAGCTGTAGTGAGTTACTAGGTTTTGGTAGAGAGGTTGATCTTATTACAAGCCTCCATTAGTTTATTGATTTGACTTGATAGTTAATTACTCTGGCTAATAACTATCGACATCTTGCTGACGGGGGGAAAAGTTAAGTGGTTTCACTTAAAGCGTATAGCGACGCGTGACTGATAGCAAAGTAACTTTGTGTAACGTCATGCTTTGCTGTAGGCGATATGTTGACGCGCCTATTTTAACTTCCGTCCTCACTAAATAGTCTAACTGCTGACATTGGAAATAGGGCTTGTATTGTACATATCAAAACAAAAAAGAATTCTGGTTCTTCTCGGGACGGAAAGTGAAAACAAACAAACAAACCGCAAAACAAAACAAAATCAGGGAAGTCATTTGTTAATGAGACCGAGCGAGTCTTGTCAGCGAAAACTCTCCACCCTTCGCTGTGTTTGCCTTCTCGCTGACGGACCATAGCTCAGGCCATGGCTCAGTCTGTGGCCTAGTCCTCGTCCCGGCGGACGTCCCGCCCCGCGTCCCCATGTGTTCCCCACGTCAGGGCGAACGTCCCGTCCTCTCCGCCTCGCCACGTGCGTTACTTCCTCTGGCGCTGTACCTGCTGGGCCTGGTGCAGGGCCGAGACTTTGCTGAAGGGAGAGGTAGGTAAAGGAATGGTTCCAGGTTTCCCCCAACTGGTGAAGGTCAGGTAGTAGGAGCAGTGCTGAGCAAGACCACCGTGAGTGATGTTTATAAGACTGGGTAGGTCAGTTGCTTCGCTGCTGCAGTTGTTAGTTCCTCATTAGACTACGTACCCTCCACCTACAGTTTTAGGAGGGTTTCGAACCACAGTATATCACCTGAGGTGTATTAGTGATTAATAAAAACTTTGATCACGGATGGAATCGAACTTTTAAGCCAGTCATTTACTTCTTGCTCCATATAGTCTTAACCAGGAAAGGTTGGGTAGGGCGTGCTGGGCGTGCCTTTTGCTCATTAACCTCACGTTCGTGATGGCATCCAATCCTTCAGCCTTCTCACCGCTAGCCTTCCCAACCTTCCAAACAATAATTGATGGCCTCTTACCTGGAATATCCATTCCATAAAAATTCCAGCCTCCCATTTACCTCTCGCCTCACGTTTTCGCCATTTCCAGTTAGGTCTTAGGTCCCAGGTTTTTTATTCGGCCGGATGTACTTACCTCTGTCGATGTATCAAGGGGCCAGAAACCTGCCAGATTTGGAAATATTGACTAGGACAGTAGGGGATAGTTGCTGGGTTAGGTTAGTTACGTCTCTTGACTAGGACAGTAGGGGATAGTTGCTGGTTAGGTTAGTTACGTCTCTTGACTAGGACAGTAGGGGATAGTTGCTGGTTAGGTTAGTTACGTCTCTTGACTAGGACAGTAGGGGATAGTTGCTGGTTAGGTTAGTTACTTCTCTTGACTAGGACAGTAGGGGATAGTTGCTGGTTAGGTTAGTTACGTCTCTTGACTAGGACAGTAGGGGATAGTTGCTGGTTAGGTTAGTTACTTCTCTTGACTAGGACAGTAGGGGATAGTTGCTGGTTAGGTTAGTTACTTCTCTTGACTAGGACAGTAGGGGATAGTTGCTGGTTAGGTTAGTTACTTCTCTTGACTAGGACAGTAGGGGATAGTTGCTGGTTAGGTTAGTTACGTCTCTTGACTAGGACAGTAGGGGATAGTTGCTGGTTAGGTTAGTTACGTCTCTTGACTAGGACAGTAGGGGATAGTTGCTGGTTAGGTTAGTTACTTCTCTTGACTAGGACAGTAGGGGATAGTTGCTGGTTAGGTTAGTTACGTCTCTTGACTAGGACAGTAGGGGATAGTTGCTGGTTAGGTTAGTTACTTCTCTTGACTAGGACAGTAGGGGATAGTTGCTGGTTAGGTTAGTTACGTCTCTTACTTCATAACTCACTGCCAGGCCAATATGAATTCGCTTGGTCGTGGGGCGGCGGGTGATGTTCTCTGGTTCTGAATTCATGACATTGTATTGATCGCAGAACTCATTCCAACTGTACCTACTACACATATTTCCTCAGTCAACAAACTCACAATAACCTTGGCCTTGGCCCCGAACACGTTGCGTGCCAGCTCATTCTCATTATACGCGTCAGTGCATGCAAAGTTATTAATTACCTACCCAGCCCCTCAAGTCCGCCCGTTCTGGAATAAAACTTTTAAGACGACATGGGAGAGGACATGTTACTTTATTGTTCTCTGTACCAAAACAAACCACTTTCTCTCACGTTATCATAGAAACTAACCTGAACTAAAAACATGGTTAATCCTTCGTCGATTCAGTTTAAAAATTCACTGAAATGACTTTTGGTTACTTGACAGTGTTTGAGTTACCTAAGGTCAACAAAGCACAGCGCTCTCTATCCTACTTCATGCTATCAAAAACTGCAGCGCAGCGCGGCTACATGGACGGGGACCTTTAAGCAGAGAGTGCGGTTGAGTGGTTGTTGCCAAAGGAAAATGCCTTTGCCCTGGCTGTGGCGCCTTGTTGTCTTTTCCAGTGAAAATGTTGTATTGTCAGCTTCCTGCTGGCTGCCACGGTCCCACATTCACAGCAATATTTATTGCTTTCCACCCTGTGGTATATATTTTCGACGATTTTCACATTCTTTATTGTTTTTACCGAGGGGTTAACCACTCGTTGGGAATCATCGGAAATCTTTATGAAATCTCAGGGAATCTTGGAATTTTTTGGAGTGGTTACCCCTTCGGGGTTCATTTTTCTATGAATATCGTTGGAAATCTTTGGAAATCTTTATGGAATGTCAGTGGAATCTCTGGAGTGGTTACCCCCTCGGTTTTTACTGTAACTTCAATGTTTCTCTCGTTTATTTTATGATAGAACGATTGTCAAGGGACCGTTTAAATTTTCTAGCTATGGAGAAAAAGTAGGCAGAAAGGTGTAGAAAGCATTATGGAGGCATGGAGGCATATGGAAGCATTATACCTTATAAGGTTTGTCAAAGGACTGTACCGATTACTCGTTATAGAGAATGGAAACGTTACAAACTATCGGCTGGAATTAGTTTCTGACGTTATAAACTCATGACATACTTCAGAAAAACCAAATATCCAACAGTGTCCACCAAAAACGACACCAGAAAACGTCCAAAAACAACATTGAGTGCACAGCCTGAAGTACCTCTAGATTCTAGAACTACCGCAGTAATCTGTGATAAAACCGAGAGGGAACGTTCACGCTATGCGAGTTTTGAATACAAAATGGCAAATTTGAAGGGGTAAGGGGGGGGGGGTAGGTCGAACGAGCGTTGGCCTGCCGCAGGCTGTAGGGACACCGCTCATTCTGCATTCCCCAAATTTCAGCTCCAAGGGTTTATGAATGTAACCCACTGACTATTTTGAAGCTCGTAGGTGAAGAAGTTTAGATGGAAAAAAAATATTACATTCCCTAATTGTTTTTTTTTCGACCATTTTTTGAGGACCTTGATGGTTGGAAATATATAGTATCTATGTCTTTTTTACGTCCGAACGTCGTAAAATTGCAACAAAAACAATTAATTTCTGACGTTATAATTTATACAATAAGGGTGGACTTTAGCCCTTACTTTCATAAAACATTTATGTTTTTTGTGACACCTAAATATGGATTGCAGAAAATACCACAAAGTTACGAGTTCCCTCTTAAATCACATCTACATGGGCCGAATTTTTGGGACTGCTTCTCTGACAACTATTTCCAAGCCTATGGTGGATACAAAAGCTGAATAAAGTGTAAAATCCAATAGCTAGTATTATTTGTCTCCCTATTTTGCTTTTTTCCCACAGCTTTTAGCCCGAAGGAAGTGTCACGACAGGCCGATATTTGTGTCCTCATTCGTCAGACGTGTGACTGCAGACAGCAGACCCCGAGGCCCGAACCCTCATATTGGAAACGTCACCAATATTTCTTTTCGAGTGTAACGTGTCGGATAGATTAATGTTAACGTCGTCTGGTTCAGTGACCCTCAGTTTGATCTAACCGGAGTTTAGCACAATGCTTAGCCAGACCCTATTTTTTTTAAATACATATTATTTAACAGCTTGTGATATAAATATCACAATAAATTAAAGTGTTTTGTGATATTTTGCAGCATCCAGTTGTGACGTGCTGTTTCGCAGTGACGTGTCCAAGAATGGAACGCTGACGTCACCCATGTTCCCCAAGCCATATCCTCCCCGCAGCCAGTGTCGCTACGACTTCCAGGGCCGCGGCAAGGAACGCATCCAGATCACCTTCTCAGACTTCAACCTGTATCACAGTGCTGAAGAGAACAGAGAGTGAGTCGCTTCAAATAAAACAGAATCACTTGATCGTAAGCTAGCGTCATATCCGTATGTGTCACACGATTCCTCGGAAAAGTGTCAATAAAAACGTCAACAAACATGTATTCTTAAATGGAACATACATTTGCTATTTGTTTATTTGAGGGAACTCTTGCTGGAGGTTTCAGAGGCATACATAGAATCTATCTATCTACCAGGTAATTGCTCAAGTTATTTCAGCACATCTAAATATCCAACAGTGTCTTCAAAAAAATGGCGAGAAAAAACGAAAACAAATAGCAAATGTACATTCCACCTTTTGTAGGTAGCGGAGCACCTGGCAGCTCAGTTATATTTTAACAAAATTATGAACCGAAAGTAGCTACGTTGGTAGGAAATTGGTAGAAATGATTAAATCGAATGAAGCCACACTTGAAGTGTCACCTCGCCTCGCATAAAAGAGCGCGAAGAGGTGAAAATGGAAGTGGCAAAAGGTGAAATACAGAAGCTGCCTACGGCTACACCCCCTCCCCCACCCCCACCCCCACCTCCATCCTTCCGCAATCATTGATTTCCTCTTGATGCTCTTCTTGAAAATTTGAAAATCCCGCAACCAGTCAAGCGAAGATGAAATCCCTTTTCAATAGGGAAAAGAAATCTGCGACTTTCGACAGGAAATGCATTCGAGTCAATTCAAACTTGAGAAACATCAAAATTTGTGAGTCAATGTTCCAAGTCAACAACGTCAGCGAAATATACCTAGTACTAGTTCTTCCCCTTAAGGGTCCCCACACAAGTCTTGTTTGTTTGAGTTTTTTCAGAAAATTTTTTGAGAGGTCCAAAATTACTTGATCGTAAAATCACAAAGCCAGTTATTTTCGAACTTATTAAAGACACATATTATATTTCAGAACATTTAAATATCCAACAGTTTCCTCAAAAAATGGGAAGAAATAATCATTCTGCTGCCAAATTTTCCCCGATTGTATATTTTGGCTTAAGCTAACTGTAACTTAACAGTCAGGGATGGGCTGGAAGATGCGTAATAACGACCAACAGGAGGACAGGAGGACAATGCAGCAGACAATGCGAGTTCTCCATTAGCCATCGGCCTGTTCCCACTCATGTTGTCTGTACAAATGGCATTGTGTTGCCTACACAAGTATTTTCCACCCCCTCTGCTTTCTCTTTCCTTTCCACCCTTGCTACCCTGTTTAATAGCAGTAGAGCAGCCCTAGGCGATGTCAGAAGCTTCTGCTCCCTCTCTTCTTAAGGCTGACAGTGGCGGTTTTTAATGGCAATTGTCTGAGCAAACTGTTGGATATATACTGAGAAAAAATGGCAAAAGAACAAGAACAGATGTCTATAAAAGAACACAAGGGCAAGGTTATGCAAGGTTATTTTCCTGGAATGTCTCTTGTTTTTTAAACGAATTCCGTCTCGGCACCATCGGGATCTTCGGGGTTTTTCGGTTTTAATATATGAAAGTATATAAGAACGTTGTATGAGCTGTCCCCTTACTGCAACCCGTCTTGGCGGGTGCTTCATTGCTGCCCAATGTATTTTTCAGCAAAAAGAAACTCCCCCGTTGGTTGGAAAACGTGGATAGGTATTGGAGGCACCCCTTAGCTTGTTGGGGTAGCAACGTCATTCCTATCAATTTTCGATGAGACAACGTCAAATTTACCCGAAAATGGAAAAGATAATGACGATGATGGTTTCGGTCCGACAGGTTTTCAACCCTCGGGCAGTTGGTGAGGCCATCACATCAAACTTGCACGCCTTCCAAATGGAAAAGGGGGTTGGTTATCGTTGCTCCGAGATAACTGAATTTTACCCGAGAAAAGGGTTAGGGGTGAAATTGGGGGGGGGGGGGGGGGGAGTTGACCCATCTTGCTCTCACAACTCTTCCTCGAAGTATACTTGCAAAGGGTCAAAGAGTCCGTCTTGTGTCCTTAGAGGTCTGCATGGGTTCAAACCTCTGTGGAAACAATTTTTCCCTATCAGTGCATGGATGCAATGGCTTTGGCCAAACCCCGTGGTGCTGTGCGCTCTCACCGATGAAAACAAAACTTCAAGGGGAAAAATCTCAGTCCGGCG
The DNA here is from genome assembly GCA_950004255.1 of Mesopsocus fuscifrons. NCBI lineage: Eukaryota > Metazoa > Arthropoda > Insecta > Psocodea > Mesopsocidae > Mesopsocus > Mesopsocus fuscifrons. The sequence continues at coordinate 22,132,381 of OX465375.1, forward strand.
GGGATCGTACCTTACCCTGGTGGATCAGCAGCTAATTCCTTAAGTTTATTGCAGGTGTGACAGCACTGACTCGCTGAACGCTTACGTGCTCATAGAAGGCCGCATGGAGAAGATCGACAGCTTCTGTGGCAGCTCCATTCCGAAACCTCTCATGTCCAACGGGCCGAGACTCATGCTCGAGTTCACGGGACTTTATTCCTCGAGACTTGTGCGCGGCTTCAAAGCTTCCTACACTTTTACAGAAAGTAAGTTAGGTACTATAATAAGTCATCAGACTTCGCCTGCAAATTCATGATTATGTAATATTTTAGTGGGTTAAGCCAGAAGTATCGACTGTGGACTTTGCTTTGCGTAATTATGTCATTGTCATTATGTAAATGGAAAGTAGGTTGACACTTGACACAGGACACAGGTTGTCACTTCTAATCTCGAAGAAATAGAAGTATTGTTATGGTTTGTTCCTAATGATGTCCTAATGATTTTCCTTTGTAAATCTGTTTCTATATAACCGAATTTAACCAAAATCGGGGTATTATCTCATTTCAAAAACAATATTTTACAGCCATTTTTTTCACTTTACTAAATATAGAAGCATCCACACAAAAAACTCGCATAAAAAGTGGTTCTAATGCTCTTCTCAGAACTGATGGCTGATTTTAAGTCAGTAACTTGAAACTTCTGTGTGTAACAACCGTTAATTTGATGTTGTCAGATTTTGGAGTAACGTCTGGAAAACAGCTGACGGAGTTTCCCTGCGCCTTCGCCTTCAACTCGAGTGAGGCCCGCAACGGAAGCTTCTCCAGCCCAAATTTCCCAGGATTTTACCCCCGGAACACAGAGTGCCACTACTTCTTCAATGGACTGCCCAAAGAGAAAGTTCACCTTCACTTCACTTATTTCGACGTTGAAGGTGTTTCACCGTAAGTGCTTGTGATTTTACAATCTGGACAGCTTCCTTCCTGCCGAAAACCACTCGATCCTAAAATCATAACATAGCCAGTTAATTTCTGACGTTAAGAAGACACATATTACTTCAGAACATTTAAATACCCTCAAAAAATTGTCAAAATTAAGAGGTAAAAAATAGGAAATGTATATTCTGTCTTATGACTGTCTTTGTTTGATGTTTTAGGTGTGAAAGCATCTCAGCAAGTGATTACGTCGAGTTCTCCAATTTCATGGCGACAGATCGGAAATACGCTCGGCACTGCGGCCAGCTCAAGGACTTTCACGTAGAGTCTGACCGGAAGTTCTTCAGGGTCACATTCAGGTTCGTACCTTTGGTGACCTTTGTAAACAAGGGGGTGATTTAGTCACGATCTCGCCCGAAAGTCGGGTTTTCCCTCAGTCAGGTACCCATCAGAGCGGGGAAGGCCAAGCAAGATTCACTAGTAAAACTCTCCTAGATCCTAGCTCCTATTGTTTCGTAGCAACTGATGGATATCTAGTTGTTGTAAAATCACAACATTTAAACTAGTTAAGTGACCTTAAAAACATAGGCCTCGCCGTGGTGTAGTGGGAAAACACTAGACTCGCACGACTGAGGTCCTGGGTTCGAATCCCGGTAGCAGCAATTTTGTGTTGGCAGCATGGATGTCACACCAAATATTCATTTGGCTTCTGCCAAAAATCAGTTCATTTTTGTCTTCGGGCCAAGGGCTCTAAGTACCTAAGGGCTCTAGGCACATTAACATCAGAACAAATAAATATCCAACATGCCAACATTTTCATCAGAAAAGTATCAATAACAAACGTCAAACAGCATTGTGTCTTCAATCACTTTCTCTTTTTTTAATAATTTTCTCAGCGGTTTCTCTCTTTTTGTACAGATCGAACGACAGACTGGACGGGACGGGATTCAAAGCATCTTATCAGTTTCTGGACGAAATCGATTTCTACTCGAACCGACAGCCGACTGAGGGAAACTCTTCAGCCACTCGTCATCATCATAATCAGTCAATAACTCGACTTTTAATTTATCTAGCAGTTATCCTCTCTCCTATGTTCTCCTGCTGACCACCGCACTCTGTAGCTAACTAGAACTTATCTCTGGATAGGACAATACTTTCACAAATAGATACTTACTTACTTACCCGAACTACCCCTGCAACACTGAAATATTGCTGCAATGTTTTTGCTATGTCTCAAACATCAGTGCTTGACAAGTCTAATGTCTTGCTAGAAACGATAATGTGAGATTCTCGAATATTTAAAACGTTCCACGAGTTATCAGAAACACTGCAACATTGTAGCAATATTGGGAATGTGCTAGAAAATTGCTAGAACATTTCTTGTTGTACGGGTATCACCGTAGACTTGATTTTGTACTTTAGTAGGATAATATTTTTATCTTTGTTATAACTAGGTCCTTCCGTTATGATAGAGGTGTTCAGAAAATGTCAGAAACTTAAATAGTTATTCAACCTTTCACTGTCGAAGAGTAAAGATGCAAGCAATATTTTGCAAGTTTCATGCTGGAAAATCCAGTGACTTGACAGTAAAGTTGCTAGGATAGTGCCTCAACGTTACACGGTAGCACTATAAATATTACATGTTGCAGGCAACTGAGGCCAAGTGAACGGTGACGTTATATCTCACTGATTAAGGCCCTAAGAAGACTGAGAGGTCCGTAGACATTGTGCATTGCGAGATTGAAATCTCAGCGCACTGAAAATTTCATTCAGTTTCTGGGGAAATGATGAATTCTCACATAACCAGTGCTGTTCTTTATGGCAGGTACTGGGTATAATGCACCATGACGTCACAGAAACAACTTAAAGGATCCCTAGAAGTGAAACTGAAGTGATACTTAGGTGATACTGTGATGAACATCCAATATAAATATTAATTATTATGTATGACTATCAAAGTAGTAAAAAAATGTGTCACCTTTCTTCTCTATCTTATCTAAATCTGATCAGCATGTCAAGTGAAATGCATATCGAGGCTGTGGTGGTTCAGAACCCACCTATTACTGAAGGCTTCCCGTGTAATGCCACAGTGAAATGCCATGAAATTAATCTTCTTTCATAAATAATTCATATCTTATGTAGGTAAATTAATAGTCATGGAGGTATTTGCATGTGCTTTTAACGGCCACCATACATTCTCGACGAACTCCGCCAAAACCACTGTGCGAAAGTAAATATTCGACAAAACTAATGTTTACATTTTAGTACAACCGGAGACTGGTAATTGAAATATCGTATTGATTGTGTCTACTCTAAAAGCTAAACATAATGTGCTATTTGAACACGAAACGAACGAGTAAAAGTAGGACACTATGTTTAGCTTTTACAGGAGAAAAGTAGAGAAATGCTGTTGAAATTACCCACTTCCGTAAGTGAAATAAAAATTGCCAAAATGCAACATGGCTACGGTAAATAGTACAAACATTTATCAAGCTTTTCTACTAAATGTGACGATAAAATCATACTGTTTTAGTCCGAATCGTTACAAAAAAATATTTCGCGTGAGGTAGTGTTGTGTTTTCGCGATCTGTCAAAAAACATGTGGACTGGTAGTTGACTGTTTAAAATCGCTCCTGTGGGCTTATTACTCCATTTCATGCAAAAATACAACACTACCTCACGACAAAGAGTCTCAGGTTTACATCCCCCTATAAACACTTTCCACTCGCCCTGTAACTTCGGAGTAGGGCTTGAAGTACTTAGCATTGCGAACCAAGTACATGTAGTCGAAAATAGCGAATGTATATTCAGCCTTAACATCAAAATATCATAAGGACCACAAAAGAATCAAATTTAGGAAGTTGTCTTTAAAAAAACTTACCTCGTCAAACAACTTTTTCGCGCCCAATAATTTTCCCGCCATTTTCTTTACGTTGGCAGCCCCGTCTTTCACAAGCAGGGTTGCCAAATATTCAACAGCTGATGTCAACAGAAGGAAAGCAAAGTGATAAATCGACTTTTTCATTCGTTTTTAATCGTTTTGTGCCATTTAAAATTCTAAATTAACGTAAATTATGATATAATAAACCTTTTTATACTATTTTGGAGGAAAATGGGGCGAAATAACTGGTTGTTTGGGTGTGGGGATTGATTTTTGGGTGGTAGTGAAGGGAGAGTAGGCGGGGTCTTGGTGTTGTGTTCGGGAGAAAATCTCATCTCATTTGGAGACGGACAGACCGGGGTGAAACACATACAGACTAGCGGAGTTGTGAAATACGGACAAACAACCGGAGCTATGGCACCGGAACCGAAGCGGCAAACGGAACAGTGACTACTGCAGTTGTGAAAACTCTGAGTGAAGCAAGAAGTCACCTCCGGAGTTGTGAAACAAATCCGGGATAATGGACACTTCACCGGATGGAATCGAAGTGGCCGGATTTGTGTTTAGTGCGAACTTTGACTCGGCCAATTTGGCCAGGGTCGAGTTGGTGCCCAAGATCGGTATGTTATTACAGTTAGAATAGTTATTTTTTTAATGCCAAAGCCTAAGCCACAGTTTGAACTTTAGCAAGTGTCGCAGTTAGGTATTAACACCTACCTTTGTTTCCATTAGAAACCTTCGTTTTTCTGCGGCTACTCTACACCGAAAAGTTCAGGTTGTATGTACAGACCCTTATGGGTTTGAATATGGCTCAAACAACAACAATATTTAGTGACAGGGCACTAGAAAACAAAGCAAGAGGATCCAGTATCTAGTCCCCATGCGTCAAGATTTTTTTCTGGTGAATCTTGCCCAGCTGTGAAGGGTAAGGCTGGGGGAAAATTGGACTGTGTGGCGTGATTGTGACCTTGTGCTGGATACATGATTTAGTTTTCTTTCGGTTTCAGTTCCCATCGTTGCAAATATCGTGAAAAAACCAGCACCGGTGCCGCCTCAGCGACCCCCCGTCAAGCCGCCCAAACCTCCGCCCGTTCCAGAAGTGCCGGACTTTGAGTTCAACGTCTGGACGAACCCCGACTGCTTCGGCACCCAGTTCGAAAACACGAACCGATCCTGGTTTCACTTCGGGGTCCGGGGGGGTCCCCCCTTCTCCCTCGTCAAGCTAAACATTGTCGATCTCAACAAACAGGGTAGAATGTACAGGGATGGGATGGCTCCTGTATTCAGAATATCGCCAGGCCGCCCCTGGGAACGCGTCAAAGATAAGCCTGTCTATAGCGTTGATAATAACGTTTTTACGCTGAGTTTTAAGTATCGGACTCTGGAAAGTCCGAAAAGCACTATTTATTTTGCGTTCACCTACCCGTTTTCCTATAGTGACCTGCAGAATCACCTGGCCGCCATTGACTCCAGGATCAGCAAGTCGGAATCGTTAGTTCCGAAGATGGACACACGCTTCACCAAAGGGCTGTAAGTACAGTCACCAAAGGGCTGCAAGTACAGTCACCAAAGGGCTGTAAGTACAGTCACATCTCAAGCCCACATTTATATACTGCTAGCTAGAAAATAATGTACTGTAACGTACATGATCACACAGGTTAGCACTCCCGAACAAACCAATCTCTCTGCAGTTTTTCCACACCATGGCCATCATCACTCCCTGGGAGAGTTTATTCAGATCGATCCCTGGTGTGTGCTCTATAGCCATGGGGAGCACTCCCGAGAGGAACTGAATAGTTATCTTTGCTGTGTTGAAGCCATGGTTATGAAATGTCCCAGTCGCACCCTCATGAGCTCCGACCCGCCGTATCCCTACCTGCCTACTAAAGCTGTAACGTGGAAGCTGTGTTTGATGCAGGAAGCTGGTGAGTGAGGCTGATGACTTGGTGTACTACCATCGGGAGGCGGTGTGCCATTCGCTGGAGGGCAGGCGTGTTGAGCTGCTGACCATCTCGTCGCATCACAACATCACCAGCGAGAGAGAGCCGAGACTTGCCCACCTGTTCCCCGACCTCTCGCTCCCCAGGTGCTTCAAGTTCAACGACAAAAAGGTAAACAAAAATTACTTTCTCGTTAGCCAATTTTGAAATTGGGATTTTAAGGTGGTTTTAGTGGTTTTTGGAAAGCCTGTCTGTCCGTTGGTGAGTCAGTCCCCTGCCCCCTGCCCCCTGCTGCAGCCCCCTGCCCCCTGCTGCAGAGCGCACCCAGCTCACCCTATCCTGATGAAATCTGAAGTCTAAAACTATTACTCAGGTACGACAAGAAATTCGTACGTCAGAAACTAACTGGCTATGTTGTAATTTTACGGTCGAGTGATTTTTGTCAGTAAAACATTCGTTCATAATTACTCGACTGTAAAATCAAAACATAGCCAACTAACTTCCGATGTCCAAAGACATATTATATTTCAGAACATTTAAATGTCCAACAGTTTCTTGAAAAAGAACTCAAAAACAGGATTGTGTGTCGTCCCTTAAGATTTTCAGTGCCAGGTTCTTCAAATTCCAGAAAAGCAAAATGATAAATTTGAGTGACATTATTACACCGTTCAATACCTGATATTTTTAAGCATCATTTATCAACCAGAAAACCTATTATTTCAAATTCCTTGAATCCCCTTTGGCTTGCTTCAAAAATAAACCCCCCGGGAGAGGCAGTTAATCAAAATTCCCGAAATAGCCCTGGGATCTGTTAATGAAAAAGCTTGAAATTGTTGTATTGAAACTGAAAAGCTGACAGTGATCTATGCAATTCGTGCTTCCTTTTGATTGGCCTGAATAGCGCGGTGCCAGCCGCCTGGAGAGGCGCGAAACTCGTGACGTCATCACGTGACCAACTCAAATCGAAATTCGCTGATGAGCCCAATTTGGGGTGGCGTGTACCGCTCTGTTCACCCTTATTTTGCAGATATTTTGGCTAACATTTTTCTCCCATACCCTTGGCCCGAAGGCACAAAATGTCAATTAAACAAACTGATTGTTGGCCGAAGCCAAATGAATATTTGGTGTGACATCCATGCTACCAACACAAAATTGCTGCTACCGGGATTCGAACCCAGGGCCTCAGTCGTGCGAGTCTGTTGTTTTTACATTAGACCACAGTGAGGCCACATGACCTGTTTGTCTCCCGGTCGTATTCAGGTGTCATAAAACTGTAGGTCTCCAAGTCCAACATACGGAACCCATTTTGATGGAAATTCAAGTCACGTGGGTACATCCGTCAAACAATGGGATCGGTGACGTTCTGAAGTGACGTCACGGCGAGTCCTCTCGGAGACATCGCAACGTCAGTGATAGGTGCAGTTGATGGAGTTGTTAATTGCGTGCCTAGTGCTGTTCCGTGCTTTCTCTCGTATGTCCTTTTTGTTGTCAAGTTTTTTCCTCCAAAGAGCCCCGTGACAGCTTGTGCTGTTTCCTTTTTCGACGAGGCTGAGGGTTCGAGTTCATTAAAACGCGATGGCCTAGATGTCGCGTTGTAAGTGATTTTTAAGGGTAAGAAAAAACATGGCACCAGAACGTCTTTTCGAAATATACTATATACCCTCTCTCTAATGAGTCTAAGGGACCGTGTGAATTTGCTCGCTATCAAGAGAGTTCAGTATAGAGAGGGTGTCAAATCGAGTCAGTTCGCTCGTTAGGTATATCTTTTCAGTATAAAAACCTAAGTTTGAAATAATTAGCTTTTAGAAATTCAACTGTTTAGGGTAACTAAAGTAACTGACGGATAACTTTAAGGCTTGGTGGAGTAGGTTCTGGATAAATGCTTCAGGGGTATTTTTTTGGATTTTTAAAAAATAACGGCTGTTATTCATAAAAATTAAAAATATTACTTTCGAACCGATAGACAAAAAACTACACTACTGATTTCCTTCAGATTTGGTATTTAGGTAAGTACCTAAAATTATTGAAAAATAACACCGTAAACTGTTTTTGGGTAACTTGAAAATTACAAAAACAGCACACAAAAATCAAACTTTAATTTGTTTTAGGTAATTTTCCTGAGTGCACGGGTGCACCCTGGTGAAACGCCTTCAAGCTTCGTTCTGAATGGGCTTCTGAACCTCTTGCTGTCGCGAGATGACCCTGTCGCTCTGCTGCTACGGCGCCAGTTTGTGTTCAAGCTCATCCCTATGCTGAATCCTGACGGAGTGGCGCGAGGGCATTACCGCACGGACACGAGGGGAGTCAATCTGAACCGATTCTACCTCAAACCTGACGTTGGGCTGCATCCCTCCATATACGCTGCTCGCGCTCTGATTCGCTACTACCACCATGGCCAGGACGTACCTGATGATTTCGCGGAGGTTTGTTTTGTTTATCTACTTATTCAAGAGGTTAGTATTCCCCATGACGTCATGATGGGACCTTGAAATTTCGGTGCTAAGCAACCAATGATGATAGAGGTCTCTGATAATATATATCCAACGATGTCGTCAAGATAAATAAGGACGGTTGAAAACGTGAAAAACACCCTTAATAGTGAACACCCTCTGAATGTTGCAGAGTTCAGAAGGTGATCCTGTGAGTCACTCGGACGGTTCCTCTTCCCCTGATCCCCTGACGTCATCAATGGAGACTCTCCCCATGCAGGATCTGTCCATCAGGAGTTCCCACTCCTCCCTCAGCTCCGATCCTCCTCCGCTACGCCACTGCAGCCCCCTCAGGGGCGCCAATGCTCTGCCGGACAGGGCCACCTCTCCTACTGAGGTAGTAAGTTAGTAGATGGATGGGGGGGGACTCGATATAAGATGAAGGGGGATGGGATATAAGACGGCCTTTAGGGTGGTGCGACCGTGGGAAATTCGCTTTATTGGGGCACTTGCAGGGTAGGGTCGCCCAGCCTTGAAACATGTTTACGAGTTACGAGTTCATATTTGTACGAATTTTACGCTTTTAAGGAAGTAACTATCTCAGAGCTGATTATAGACTTTCTAGAATTAGGCGGTCTACCGATTTCCATAACAAGGGAGTCACTGAGGGAAACAATTCTTCCGAAACTTTTCGTCTTGCCATCACAATAGTCCCTTTCTACGAAATTCGTACTAATAATGGGCAGAAAAATTCGTCGACAAGCAGAACTTGTGGGCAGACTTTACAAATTCTGAAGTACGACTGTTGATGTTTCAGTCTGGGCTGAAGTACGACTGTTGATGTTTCAGTCTGGGCTGAAGTACGAGTGTTGATGTTTCAGTCTGGGCTGAAGTACGAGTGTTGATGTTTCAGTCTGGGCTGAAGTGCGACTGTTGATGTTTCAGTCTGGGCTGAAGTACGAGTGTTGATGTTTCAGTCTGGGCTGAAGTACGACTGTTAATGTTTCAGTCTGGGTTGAAGTACGACTGTTGATGTTTCAGTCTGGGCTGTATCTGTACATGGACATGCACGGGCATGCCTCAAAGAAGGGAATCTTCATGTACGGGAATCACTTCGAGCGTAGCGAGGACAGCGTGGACTGCATGCTGCTCCCCAAACTCCTCTCCCTCAACTCTCACAACTTTCACTTCGGCTCCTGCAACTTCACCGAGAGGAACATGTACCTCAGGTTAGTTTGCCTTGAGAGGAAATTACATTTGCTGTTTGTTTATGTTTTCCCGACTATTTTGTGAGGACACTGTTGGGTATTTAAATGTTCTGATAGATATTATGGCTTTTTAAAGTCAGAAATTAACTGGCTGTGTTGTGATTTTACGACCGAGCAATTTTTATCAGTAAAAAATTTGTACAAAATAAATCGATCGTAAAATGACAACATAGGCAGTTGCTTTCGGACGCTAAAAAGACATGTTACTTATATTTCAGGAACCTTTTCCATCAGCTGTGACGTAAGTCTGACGAGGACACAGGTCTCTCTACTCTCTCAACTATAAGATCTACCCAAAAACGGAAGCCGAAATTTGCAATCCGTCATATCGACGAAGGGAGGAGACCTTTAAAACAAATTTAGGGTTCCTAGAAGTCCTTTATTCAAGTAAGTTATATTATTTTGCAGGGATAAGAGGGATGGAACAAGCCGTGAGGGGTGCGGCAGGGTGGCAGTGCTGCGCCTAACTGGATTGGTGCGCAGCTACACGTTAGAATGTAACTACAACACTGGCCGTGTCGTCAACACGTTACCCCAGTGCTCTCGTGACGTACCTGGGAGACCCTCAGTCCCTACCCTGCTGTCCCCGCCCAAATATACCCCAGCTGTATACGAGGAGGTCAGTCTTTTTTCGGTGAAACTGAGGGATGTTTGTTGTTGATTGTTAACCTTTTCGATGCTGTTAATTGACGGGTTGTTAATGCCCATTTCCAGAGTAAACTGTCGGATATTTACTTGTTCTGAAATATAATATATCTCTTCAACGTCAGAATCTAGTTGGTGATTTTTGTCTGTAAAAAATTTGTTCAGGAATACTCGATCGTACAAGTACAAAGCCAATTAATTTCTGACGTTGCAAAGACATAGATATTACATTTCAGAGCATATATATCTCCATCAGTTTCCTCAAAGAATTGTCGAAAGATAAACATAATCTAACACGATTGTGTGGTGACCCTTAATGAGATGTTTGGCTGGTTTGCAGATGGGCCGCGCCATTGGCGTCTCCATTCTGGACCTGTGTAATAGCAACCCCTGGAGCAGGGTGCCAAACTCTGAGTACCACACGATTACCGGAGTAAGGGAATGGCTCAGGCTGAAGAACCTGACGGAGACGGAGCGGTGCCCGCGTACCTGTACCACTGCCACCAGAGTCAAGCGCAACTCCCAGGTATACAAACGTTATTATCATCAAGTCTTTGCAATGCGGTACATTGAAAGCCGTCGACAAAGTGGTTACCCACTGACCAAATGTGTTCTGAGACAACTCGCTGACCGAATACGTTCTCTGCCAGGTTGATTATGATCCTCAGAAAGATTCCCGTCCGTCTGTCCTGTAAGTTGAGCTGTTTGTTGGACGAGAGTGTTTTAGATAGTAGATTTGTTAGAGTACCTACCCTGTTCCTTAGAGACTTGTGAGCGCTGAGAAGCGAACCTTTGCAGTGAAGTGAAGTGGCCACTCACTAAGAGGTCTACCTGAGAGGTGCTGGTGTCGTTACCGCTCCGCAGCATTCGCCTCTGCGGCCAGACCTCGGGTCTTAGAAAAGGTAGCGCGTAGTGTGTATGCCTCCCAGTAAATCGCTTCCTGCCCTTGGTCTGTTCTTCCACTTGTTTTGACGTTTCCAGGTGATAGTGTCCCTTCGGCCACCGCGACCACCGCCGAAAGGTTCCTCAGGAGTGCGTGTGAGCCCTCTTCCTCTACCCAGCACCTCTGGCGGGGACATCCCACAAGCCAAACGTTCGGGGCTGCTTCGAACTGCAGCAGTTCGCAACATTTGCGCCAAAAATCTGCGACCCACTGAGAAATCATCCAAGTTGAAGCTCTCACACCGAATTGCAGAAGAAATCGACTCGGAAAAGAAGCTAGCGATGGCAACTGTTTCCCTAGCCATCAATTGTTCCGACGTCAAAATAAAAACACCGGCGAGCGGTGAACCAAGTTCTTTCAAGCAGAGCCCGAAAAGGCTCAAAATGTGCAAGGGGGATGGAGATGGCGCGAGGGTTAAGAAACCAGAGTGGAAAAAGGAAGTTGCCGGCACATCTACCGATCCTCAGACCATCACGTCGGCCGGCAAGAAACGGCGAACGCTGTCTCCTCTCAAGTATAAGAAATGTCTTGAGAAACGAAGAAATAGTGACAAGAAAACTAAGATTCTTTATAAAAAGGCAAGCAAACTGGCTGTTAGCTCAAGTGAGCTTTCCAAAACGGAGAAAAAGCGAAGAAATGTCCTCCCCTAAGATTGTAAATAGTTGCCACTACTTTCGACCTATTTTGTTTTTATTGATAAATTTTAACTTCTTGTTTGGCCACCCTTGTGGTTTCATTTTGCCTTCTATGTGTACCTTTGCGTACCTTCATAGGTATGAGGATACCTACCTATACTTGCCTATTGCCTTCCCTGTTGTATCGTCTGATGTCTGATCTCTGGCATGAAAAGCGACTTGCCATCATCCTTTTTACCTGTGTGTGTTCAAAATTACTAAAATAAAGGTATCTTCTGAAACTTCTTATGCTTATGCTGTCTATAAATTTAAGGCAACACTTAGCTGGAATATAATAATATGGACATATCGTGAGTGGGGTGGAATGGCAGTTGCAAGCCCTCCATTACAGGACACGCATTACGTGGCTAGCTTATGAATAGCTTTATAAGTAGGTACCTAGGTACTCCACTGCAATCATTTGGAATATCTCCAAAATCTCCAAAACTTTTGATTTCCAAATGTTTGCATTAAAATGATTCAGGATACTCATTTTTGTTTATTATTCAGTAAAACGGCTAAGGTAAAGAAGTCACTGGCCCTTTAAAATTATTTCCCACCGACTACGAAAAGTTATTGAAAATGGCGCCAAATTTCAATTTCAATCTGCTGCCACGTGCCACGACAAATCAGAAAAGAAGATGGCGTACAAATGTGAAAGAGATGGATTATATTTTTTTCTGTGATTGATTGATACTGGTGAATAATGGTGAATTTAATAACCAGGCGATTGCTTATGCTAGTCCAAATATTAGTCCGAGTGTTTCGAAAAGCTTTGTGCTGTTTTCGGCGTCGCAGACGAAGTTCATGTGATACCTCGCTCCTCACAGACATTGGCGTCGTTTCTGATGGAGAGGTAAGACAAGGCAAGCAAGGGAAATGGATTATACAGGTTATCTCGAGTGGAGAGGGAACTGTGACAGGATCTGTAGGTTTTTGAGGTTATGCAGTGACACGGCACACGGCACTGAGCTTTGAAGCGAGAAGTCCCAGGGTGAACCTTGCCCGGCCCTAGGTCTGTACAATCACAGAGTATGTTACCTATATAAGATACTTATTCCTTGATTTAGGCCTGTCTAATGATTCGGAATGGAATGTGTTATGTTTATCAGAAATGCATCGTCAGTACAGTAAGCAGAAATTCCTTGTTTCAAGTTAGTGACACATCTTGACTGTAGAGTCAGAATGCGGTCTGTCAACGTTCTTTTAACGTCGTAAACTTGCTTTGAGTCAGAGGATATCCCTAAACCCATAGACGTGTATTGGGGAACACTGCAGTAGACTTAAGGTGGAATACACGTATTTGGTTCGCAATGCTACGTACTTCAAGCCCTACTCCGAAGTTACAGGGCGAGTGAAAAGTGTTTATAGGGGGATGTAAACCTGAGACTCTTTGTCGTGAGGTAGTGTTGTATTTTTGCATGAAGTGGAGTTATAAGCCCACAGGAGCGGTTTTAAACAGTCAACTACCAGTCCACATGTTTTTTTGACAGATCGCGAAAACACAACACTACCGCACGCGGAATATTTTATTGCAACGTTTCGGACTAAAACAGTATGATTTTATCGTCACATTTAGTAGAAAAGCTTGATAAATGTTTGTAATATTTACCGCCGCCATGTTACATGTTGACAAGTTTTATTTCACTTACGGAAGTGGGTAATTTCAACACCATTTCTCTACTTTTTCTCCTGTAAAAGCTAAACATAGTGTCCTGCTTTCACTCGTTCGTTTCGCGTTCGAATAGCACACTATGTTTAGCTTTTAGAGTAAACACAACCAAAATGATATTGCAATCACCCGTCTCTTGCAGCACTAATATGTAAACATTAGTTTCGACGAATATTTACTTTCGCACAGTGGTTTTGGTGGAGTTCGTCGAGAATGTATGGTGGCCCTTAAGTAACTTGTGATAGCTACAGAAAGAAGCATTACTTAAACAAGCTTAAGCTACTGCTTGCGATGTTCCTTTGATAGAACTTAATATTTTTTTCAGATTGTGGATTGTCAGCAGAGCTGGGAAGGGTGGGAGGAATCAGCTGGGGGTTGCGAAGAAAAGCTGAACCCGATGGAGCAGCATATTCGAATGTATCGTCAGCAGCGAGCCAATCTCAACCAAGCCAAAGTTGACGATGATCCTCCTGTTGACTTCTTTCTGGTTAGTTGAAAAGTTGTTAGCAAAAGTCCACAGGGTCAAAGAAATGGCTTCTGAAAACGGAATATTTAGGTGGATATTTAAATGTTCTGAATTATAATGTGCCTTTTAACATCAGAAATTTACTGGCTATGTTGTGATTTTACGAGCAAGTAATTTTGAATGAACATAACATAGTCATTTAATTTCTGACGTGAAGAAGACATAGCCTATCCTCATATTATATTTCAGAACATTTAAATATCCAATAGTGCCATAGTGCCCTAAAAAATGGCCGGAAAAAACGTAAACAAATAGTAAATGTGAGTCTAGTGATTTTTGATAAATTGTTTACTGAGCAGAGTCTGCATTGCAAAGCATCGTATGTGGCCAGCTTAACGTTTCATTTCAGCTCATGTGTTTTTTTTGGTTTTATGTTTCAGGACATGACTCCAAAAATAGTAAGACAGAAGAAAATTTTGCTTCAGAGCGAAAAGACTGAAACTTCAAATAATTCCCAGTTTTCATTGGCTGCTGACCCTGTGTTCAGTGTAAGTATTGCCGGTATTGCCTTCAAGGTTGATTTCATGACTTAACGATAAGATTAACCGTATTAATATCTCAAGCCCAGACCGCGAGGTATAGTAAGGACAGAGTGTGGTGGTAGCCCAGACCGCGAGGTATAGTAAGGACAGAGTGTGGTGGTAGCCCAGACCGCGAGGTATAGTAAGGACAGAGTGTGGTGGTTCGGAGTATCTTTCCACCCCTCCCGGTGAACCTCCTAGTGTATGACTACCATAATTTTTGCAGAGCCCAGACCTCGGTGTTTGGGAGGAAAGCCAGACGTGGGAGGCCGAAGCGGATGGAGATGTCGACGTGATGGATGTGCTGAGAGAGCAGAAAAGACAGGAGAGGGAGAGAAGAGTTCTCGAACAGCAGAGGAGGAAGCAAGAGCGACACGGAGGCGTGGCTAACAGACTCAGCTAGCTGGGCCAACGGCGTGGCCAACGGACTCATCTAACTGGGCCAGCAGAATGACAAGGATCTCCGCTAGCTGGGCCAACAGAGCGTCAGGGAGGCGTGGCCAGCTGGGCCAGCTGAGAAGGAAGTCCGAGCGACAGGGGGTCAGCCAGCGTCGCGTCGGGCGGTATGTTTTCTAAAGTTTTGAACTTGTATGAGGTCTCACTGTTTTGTCTTCAACAATGGACGCATGAAATTGGGGTTCACTCGGTCCGTTATGGAATGCGCGTATTTAAAACATGAGACTAGCTTATAAGTCTCTCCACAGTATACCAGCGACTAATAACGGTAATGTTATATGTCTGGACTGGAAACTAGTCGGGACAGTTTCATCTGAGAGGCAGGGAATGCCGGGAAAACTACCCTCTCCGCAGGTATACTTCTTCCCCGAAGAAGAGTTTGTTGTGTCACCTGAAAGTGAAACAAAAAACAATATTACCTTTGTGGTAAAGCCCCCAACAGAAAAATATTTTAAGGAAAGTTGAACATTTTGGTCATCTCTATCTAGTGGCAACATAAGTAGCTAAGTACTTGAAAGCTTTACAAATTGCTATGTGCATTGTTATTGTTATTGAACCTGAAGTGAGATGATATCGTTTCCTTGCTTTATTGTGTTTACACATTGTTTTGTTTCCTTTCATTCCACTTCTATCTTGGAAACAGGGTGGCTGTTCATGTCTTCAATGAAACTTGAGTTAATGTCAAGCTGTAGGCATGAATTTGCACCCTGTCGTGTTGATACCATACGCGTATACAAGCTGTAGGCATGAATTCGCACCCTGTCGTGTTGATACCATACGCGTATACAAGCTGTAGGCATGAATTCGCACCCTGTCGTGTTGATACCATACGCGTATACAAGCTGTAGGCATGAATTTGCACCCTGTCGTGTTGATACCATACGCGTATACAAGGTTCAGAAATGTATACCAATTTGTTAATTTAGAAAACACAACATTTATTTTTTACATTGTTTGGCAATACTGTAATAAATACTGCACATTCGTCCATTGTTCTTGGTTGATAATCTATTGACAGACAGTCTTTCCTTTTCCAACGCATGAAGCATACCTGCAAACAGATTTGTGGATATCATTTGGACTCCTTCTGTCTGTCTATTTACCTAGTTTGACGCAGCATACAGACATACAGATCAATCTACTATTTTACCCTCAGCCGGAATTTTTCACCAAGGAATGACCGAATGTGTATAGGTATAGTCCGCCTCACTCGCGGATGAGATAGGGTTGGATAGACTACGCAGTACAACACTCTAAGCGTGTATGTAGCTTTTGGGAAGACGTAGCCTTGCAGTAAGCTAAACATACGCTTGCAATATTTATACAAATCATCCCTTGGAGCAGAAATATAATTCTTGATTCTGATTCAACTTTTCTCACGGTTGAGTCCGAAATGTAAGCATGTGATTGAGCTCTTGGAGTACTTACGCCATTGCGTGCGGGAGGTAGTTTTCTTCAAAAGAGCCCGTGAAGAGGTGCGCCCATGGTCCAGTGGCGAACACAGCCACGTCATCCCCTCCGTGTGTTTCCGAGCCGAGGGGGGCAGCGGACGGGAAAGCGTACTCATCGTCAGCTGAAATAGTCGTCAGTGAGTTACAGCTAGGCTAACTGGGGGGGGGGGGGGGGGGGTTCCAGGGTGGAGTGTTTTGCTCAGAATCACGCCCCGCTGTACTTAGTTTTCAAAATGTTTGGCAAACCAACTTACTCATGACGTCATTGCCAATGTTTGGTCGGGCATTGTTCTTAGGAGTCTTATAGCTCGGGCCATTGGCGTAGCTGAGGATTGAGTATGGCAGCTCATCATCTGCCTCCCCTCCAACACCTGTCAAACAAAACGAAGCTTGTCATTTCCTTGGTGGTAATGGCAGGTAGGTATAACTACCAAAGTTTTCCCCCAGCTGGTAAAGACAAGCTACCCTTCAGGCTGTGTAAGATTCACCACGAAAAATGTTAATAAGTCGGGGTTAGATCGCCCTGTCCCTCGAATGTAGTAAGAGGTACCGAAGATGGAGGAGGCCCTCGGCGGGTAGCCGCTGAAGCTCATGGTGTGCGCATGGTCAGCTGTCACCACAATCAGCGTGTCTTCTTCGTTGGTCATGGCTTTGGCTACCGACACTGCTTTCGCAAACTCAATCGTCTCGTCCAGGGCGATGTGCGCCTGAAATGTCCAAAGGCTGAAGATACAGTGCTGTTTATTTGACTTTTATTTCAACTGTTTCTGACTCTGTTCCTGAAGTAGGAAGAAGGGGCAAACCTTACAACCCACTGGGAAATTGGGATATTTGCAAAGGTGCAGTACGTTTAGGGAATATTTTGCTCATCAGTCCCCATCCAGGCCAAGTTTCGAGTCTTTTTATTCTCGCAATATTCATGTTATTTCGTTGTACCTACATACCTATACTTGAATTCTGCGCGAAGTAGGTTCACACTCACTAAGGTGCACTGAACACTTGTCTTGAGCCAGAGCCAAATCACTAAGGTGCACTCAACACTTGTCTTGAGCCAGAGCCAAATCACTAAGGTGCACTCAACACTTGTCTTGAGCCAGAGCCAAATCACTAAGGTGCACTCAACACTTGTCTTGAGCCAGAGCCAAATCACTAAGGTGCACTGAACACTTGTCTTGAGCCAGAGCCAAATCGTTTCGTAATTTGAAGTATTTGTTTGTCGTTTGTTTAAATAAGTACCTGATTATCATGATGAGCAAGGTCGATTTTGCCTCCTTCCACGAAGAGGAAGAAGCCCTTGTCCGTGCCCTGGAGGACTTCTATCGCGCTCTTCGTCATTTCTGCGAGAGTTGGCTGTTTCGCGTTCTTTTCCAGGTGGTAGTCCAGGTGGCTCTTGTCAAATAGACCTATATATTTTTTGCGATTAGAAGCACGTAGGCACAATACATGCAATCCTGTTTGTTGAAGTTTCTTAATGACATATACCTATCTAATGAAATCTTTGGATACATGCCTTTTCAACGGGTACGCTTATTTCACTACGCCTGCAAAATCATGATTATGTAATCCGAAACTCGGTGTACACGTATTTCCACACGTCAACAAGGCTCTTCCCGTCGTGCCTAACTAGAGGCACCCTTTACCTTACCCATAAGGTAAGTAGGGGTGTAGCCCAAACTGAGGAGCTCATCCCTAGTGGTGACATAGGCAAAGGATTGGTTGAGCGCAGCCTTTCCTGCCTTCCACACGTCCACAAGGTTCCTCCCGTCGTCACGGTTCCCGTCCTCGTCCTTTGATAGAAACCCGCGGCGCCCTCCGCCCATCACCACCTGAAAACCAGAACATATGGAGTGATTGTTTCAGTAAACAAAAGAAAAGTGACGTGAAGAAACGTCATCAAAGTGGATTGTGCCTTACGTTGAAGTTCTTGCCAGGCTCGTTGAAAATGAGCTGCTCTGCGATATCATCGCACAGATTGGGGTCCTGGTCATCGTCGTCAACATCGTCGTCATCTTCCCAGTCGCGCTCAGCGGTGTGTGCGTATGTCCCGGCCGGGGACGCATGAGTCACCCGCGTTGTCGTCACAATGCCGCTCGCACGACCTGCCACAAAAAATCTCCGGGTCAGGTTCGATCCCGCAATCCTATCAAAGTTTTGAGGGAGTGTTTGGTCATGAATACTCCAAAGAGTCGAGTTTTCCCCCAGCCAGACCCATCAGGGCTGGAGAGACCCAGGGTTGGGCAAGATTCACGAGGTAAAATCTCGACAGGTCGGGACTAGATCCTGGCTCCTCTTGCTTCATAGTTCAGACCTCAGGCTCATGCGCTAATCTGGCCCACGCTACCTAGGTAAGGACATACCTAATCGAGTCAGGTGATATCATTATTCTTATCACAGAAGTGGGTGACAGTAACCGGCAGATAGACCCAACCTCCGAGCGCATGGCCCATTCTCACGATAAAATCAGCTATATCACGTGGAGTCGGACCTATGGTTTTACCGACTCATGGCGCTCTACTATATTATCTGTCTATTGAATGGTTCCTATCAGAACAGTTGTAGTAAAGAGTTCCCTAAGTTAAACATTGAATAAATAACGTAGAGCGAGGTTCGGCAAGTGTCTCAGCTGAGATGAGGACGTGTCGCAAGTCTTACCCGCGTCCTGGAACCACTTGGCGATGGACTCGACATGGTTGCTGGGGTTCCTCATGGCTTCGCAGTCTCCCCGGGCAACTTTCGCGTTGACGCCTATGGTCCCTTCATTTCCTTTCACGCCTCCGAGGTACGCCGTTGAGCTGCAGGCCGAGTCAGCCACTTTCAGGTCCACGCAGTACGTCTATAACAGGAAATCGGTTACTCTGATGGTGCTGAGTGCTGATGCAAGTACGGCCAGCTCGCGTTTGGTTGCGTTACCTTGGATAGGCCAGTGTAGGGAAACTGCTCGAAGAAGAGTTGGCTGCCCTCCCCTATTCTGCTCCCGCCCAGCTCTGATTGGTAGACGCGAGCTGCTGTGAGGGTGGGGATGGACATTCCATCTCCCAGAAAGAGAATCACATTCCGGGCTTGCTTCACGTTCGGCTGCACCTGCAGCTTCTCCGATAAAGAGTTTTGAGCTTTCGTTGTCCAAAAACTCGATTCTGTGCAAGGAAAGAAAACTCTCTGATATTTATTTGCTCTGAAATGTAACGTGTCTTTACGACGTCTGAAATATCCCAGCTGTCAGCTGTTGAAAGTACAATTTTATAGACCCTGTTCTGAGTCTGCTGCTGAAGGAAGTAAAAACCAAGGTTATAGGTCGTACCTGTCTCTTCCACCCCTAGTCGTGGCTGGAACGTCTCCTTGGCATCCCTGACATGGCGAGGGTGCATGCTATCCGGGGCGGAGTCGGCTACCCCCAATATCAGCAGCGCGCACACAGCGGAGAGTAGAGTTTCCACCATTTTTGTTAGGATTAAATACTGAAAAAGAAATAGATGAGTGCATGTCACATTTAAAGAACAACGTGGGCAGTGGGCAGTGGTTATACTGGAGTGGAATGCGGGCGCAGTACTTCAAGGTCCGGCTATTTACCTATACTTATCAACTTAACAAGTCAGGCCAATTAGACTTAACCTAAATTTGCAGGTAGCTATATGTGCCTGTTTATAGATAAGGCTTCAGATTCTAAAAGAAAGATAGGAGCCATTTCCATTCTAGGTTGGGCATGACATCAGAAGTCAAAGGGCCACAGCTTAAGGAAACACCTATAGGCAGGTAAATGCCACCGAGTCACGACAAAAGAGGCTCGACAACTAGCCCTCGAGACTTAGCTGAATCAGCTCTGGCTATGGGGACCTAGTGCGTGCGGGTGTGCTACATAAAATGGTTCTACCTAAGTGAAGTATATGAAGCTGTAAAAGTGTCCTATCTACCTACTTGCAGGCTTGCAGGAATGCCATCCAAATTTGGGGAGGCTGGCTTATCAAAATACGTGCTAATCCGCCAAATACTTTTTCTCCTTTCTCGGCCTTTAGTCGGGGCAGATATCCTGATTCGTTTTGTGATATCCTATGTCCTACATGGATCCTGATATTTCAATATGGACTGCTCTTCGCGGTTTTTGACATCTCCGCGTGGTTCTAACTAGACCAGTCAGCAGTGCTAACAATATCAGCCTCAGTAGACAGCATTACAACAAATACCGCAGCAAACGGTGAGAATGTCCCCTCTCCCCTGCACACACTTGCTTGCCAGACGGGAGACATGACGGCATCAACTTGTAACCTTGATGAGAGCATAGCTTACTACTGATCTTCCTGGATCTCTGGCGTTACCTATTTTGCAGCTACAGCCTGACTTAATACAATTTGAAAGAAGAAAGCAAGGGTACAAGGGTATCTTCCGAGGGTTGGGGTTTTTTGAGCACTCACCTGCCGTGTAGGTAAATAGGCTTGCGAGTCAAAGAGCGGCTGATGAGCTTTTGAACTGGCGAGTTTTTGGAAGGGCCATGGTTTTTATATTAGGAGCTATCAGAAGAGCTTTCAGCTATCATTTGTTGTGACGGATGAGCATGTGGCAGGTGTGGCGGCCTGCATGGCCCCCGCGTGCTGCCGGCGTGAGCCTACACCCAGTGGCGCTTCGTCCATTCTATACATAGGTATAGCATTGCCATCCCATCAAAAGTATGCGATACATAGATTCAAAATTCTTGAAACTGGTGAAGTTATGAATTTTGAAAACTGAAGCTGCGTGGCCAGCACATATATGCACCTATGATGCGCCTTGGAGTGGAGGGGCTGGAATGGCAACTCAGGGATGGTGGTATGGCAACACTAACCATGCGTCCGCGGGGATGGCAACTCGCCAGTCCGTCCCTATAAAACCTGTCGGTACCTATACTGGATTAATATCGTTAATTGCACCTCCACCAATATTCGTCTTCCAGTGAAAGCTGAACATGTGCAATTCACAACCGAGTTTTTCGCTTTCGGATGGGACTGTGGGACCGTGCATCTATAACCCCCCCCCCCACAAAACTAGGGTAAGTAGGTATATAGGTATATAGTAGGCATGACAATCAGCCACCCCGTAGGTGGCGTAGGTAGGTATATTTTGGGATTCAAAATTCAAATTCAAACTTTTTTATTTTTCATATGAAGTAGGAAAGTTTAGAGGTAGGTACTGATGATCTGCCACTGGTGCTGTGCACCATATTGTGAAACATTTCGCGGGAGATTTCCGAGATTTGCATATGAAAATATTCAGCGATAGCTTATCCTGTCTGGTCCGATCAAGGCAAAAAACTGATAAAAATCACAAATGGTCTGTCCTGTATCCTGTATAGGTATATCTTCCACAATGAAGCATTTTGTAACATTGACCTTATCGTAATTAATATCGCTATATACCTACATAGGACATAGGTCTATAGGCAGTCAGGTATGTATACCTACATAGGACATAGGTCTATAGGCAGTCAGGTATGTATACCTACATAGGACATAGGTCTAGGTATAGGCAGTCAGGTATGTATACCTACATAGGACATAGGTCTATAGGCAGTCAGGTATGTATACCTACATAGGACATAGGTCTATAGGCAGTCAGGTATGTATACCTACATAGGACATAGGTCTATAGGCAGTCAGGTATGTATACCTACATAGGACATAGGTCTATAGGCAGTCAGGTATGTATACCTACATAGGACATAGGTCTAGGTATAGGCAGTCAGGTATGTATACCTACATAGGACATAGGTCTATAGGCAGTCAGGTATATGTATACCTACATAGGACATAGGTCTATAGGCAGTCAGGTATGTATACCTACATAGGACATAGGTCTATAGGCAGTCAGGTATGTATACCTACATAGGACATAGGTCTAGGTATAGGCAGTCAGGTATGTATACCTACATAGGACATAGGTCTATAGGCAGTCAGGTATGTATACCTACATAGGACATAGGTCTAGGTATAGGCAGTCAGGTATGTATACCTACATAGGACATAGGTCTATAGGCAGTCAGGTATGTATACCTACCTATACATAGGACATATAGGTCTATAGGCAGTCAGGTATGAGGAACAGGGCAATCATGTGCATGGAATTGCTTTTATATTCTAAAGTGTCAAATATTCACTCGGTTACTAAATTTAATTGACTACCTACAAGTACCTACTTATAGTGACTTGTCAGACTTGTCTCTCATTCGGAGTGATCATTAGATAGGTAACTTGAAGTACATAGAACATGTTTTCTTTTGGACTTACACAGGAACTTGTGATGTATATCTCTTGTCTGGAGTTATGTGGGACGCAGTGGCTAACTTCTTCTCACCAGATAATCCCTCGTGTGGAAATCTCACATTTACTTCAAGTGACATCTCTCTCTCTCTCTCTCTCTCTCTCGTTTGGAGTCATCTTATCACTGTAACTTCACGTGATGCACCTTTCTTTTGGAGTTATCATATAGGAACTTGACGAGATATATTTTTTCACGTTTAGAATTATCACAGTAACTTTAGGTGATGTCTCTCGTTTTGGCTGAGTAACCTCACGTGATGTATCTCGATCTGCATGCCGTCAGTCCGTTCCCCAGGCATGAAGCATATCTGAAATAACAATTTTATTATTTCCATTATGTACGTTAACGGTGTCTTTATTGGTATAGTTCGTTGTTTGCAACCCTATACCACCCAGGTACATCTTTCAATCGATTTTAAAAAAATTCGACAAATATCTGTCCACTATCATATACCTAATAAATCACTGTTGAACGTCGGAACAGTGCGTCAGTGCGTCAAGCGAGACGTATAACAGCCGTGCAATTTATTTGCTGAGCCTGAGAAATAATTTGTTCTGACGAACTGAGTGGTTACCTACCCCATAGCGTGAGGCGTGAGGGATGTATATGTATAGTTACCCCATAGCGTGAGGGATGTATATGTATAGTTACCCCATAGCGTGAGGCGTGAGGGATGTATATGTATAGTTACCCCATAGCGTGAGGGATGTATATGTATAGTTACCCCATAGCGTGAGGGATGTATATGTATAGTTACCCCATAGCGTGAGGGATGTATATGTATAGTTACCCCATAGCGTGAGGGATGTATATGTATAGTTACCCCATAGCGTGAGGGATGTATTATGTATAGTTACCCCATAGCGTGAGGGATATGTATATGTATAGTTACCCCATAGCGTGAGGGATGTATATTATGTAGTTACCCCATAGCGTGAGGGATGTATATGTATAGTTACCCCATAGCGTGAGGGATGTAGTTCTGCTCATAAGAGCCCGTGAGGAGGTGTGACCAGGGCCCTCTAGCGTACACAGCGACATCCTCCCCGCCGTGTGTCTCTGACTTCAATGGAATCATCGCAGGGAACATGTACGTCTTGTGTTCTACAAGAAAAAAACACTTCAAAATTAAAATGATGACGATACGTAGTCGTCAGTTGTTGAAACCAGAGTATGCGTAGGTATTAAAACCACTGGTTCATCTGGAGGTTAGTCAGAGCCGGTAAATGCCAGCCACTGTGATGGATCAGTTTAGGCAACAAAACAACCTTTGGAATTAGGGAACATTTTACAGAGTGGTAAATAAAAGGTTCAAGGACTTCAGGATCTCTTTCTTGAATTGAAAGCCTTACCTGTATTTACTTTTCGTAGGTCCTGACGCTTTGACCCCTTCTCGCTTGAAACAAAGCCAGGACCATTGGCGTAACTCAGGGTGGTGTAGGGCAGACCGTCCGTTGCCTGGCCCGCCAGACCTGCGCAGGACGTAATATTCAAGGCTTTCTTTTACATGAGCTCAAAACTTGGAAATCTGATGAGATCCATGAAACTGCTCTGGACCTACAACCTGGAACTACATTTGGAAATGTGGGAAGTGTCAACTCACCGAAGTTTGAAGTTGGAACTTACCGAAAATATTGTTACCCCTCCGTGCGTACCCGGCGAACGACATGACGTGCGCGTGGTCAGCTGTTACCACGATCAACGTGTCATCAGAACTAGTGAGAGCGTCTGCTGCTGCCACGGCTTTCGCGAACTCGACTGTTTCATCGAGAGACTTCTTTGCCTAAAACAAATGAGCACAACATGAAAGTGTACACCAACTATATAATCATGAATCTGAAGGCGAATTACCGCCGTAGTTCCATATGATGGAATACCGAATTGGTGTAACGGGGCTGGGCTAAAATCAGATAGGCTGTGATAGTTACCATGTTATCGTGATGAGCCAGGTCTATATAGGCTGTGATAGTTACCATGTTATCGTGATGAGCCAGGTCTATATAGGCTGTGATAGTTACCATGTTATCGTGATGAGCCAGGTCTATATAGGCTGTGATAGTTACCATGTTATCGTGATGAGCCAGGTCTATATAGGCTGTGATAGTTACCATGTTATCGTGATGAGCCAGGTCTATATAGGCTGTGATAGTTACCATGTTATCGTGATGAGCCAGGTCTATATAGGCTGTGATAGTTACCATGTTATCGTGATGAGCCAGGTCTATATAGGCTGTGATAGTTACCATGTTATCGTGATGAGCCAGGTCTATATAGGCTGTGATAGTTACCATGTTATCGTGATGAGCCAGGTCTATATAGGCTGTGATAGTTACCATGTTATCGTGATGAGCCAGGTCTATATAGGCTGTGATAGTTACCATGTTATCGTGATGAGCCAGGTCTATATAGGCTGTGATAGTTACCATGTTATCGTGATGAGCCAGGTCTATATAGGCTGTGATAGTTACCATGTTATCGTGATGAGCCAGGTCTATATAGGCTGTGATAGTTACCATGTTATCGTGATGAGCCAGGTCTATATAGGCTGTGATAGTTACCATGTTATCGTGATGAGCCAGGTCTATATAGGCTGTGATAGTTACCATGTTATCGTGATGAGCCAGGTCTATCCTTCCTCCCTCCACAAAGAGGAAGAATCCCCTGGGAGACTTGGCGAGTGTCTTGATGGCGCTGACAGTCATCTCCTGCAGAGTGGGCTCCTCGACGTTGCTGTCTAGGTGATAGCTCATGTGAGAAGGGCTAAAAAGGCCTGAAAATGGTTAAATACACATCAGTGCATAATACACTTAGAATGCGTCCCACCACACTCGGTTAACGGTTAATAGCTATATTTGGTTTTTACCGTGCTATAATTGAAATTTAAATGGAGATTAACCGTTAACCGAGTATGGTGGGCCGCATCGTAAGGGTACGTCCCACCATACTCGGTTAAAAGATAAACTCAGATTTTCTCGGAAATTTAATATGGTAAACATGGGAGAAAATCTCCAGTTTTCTCTTAACAAGGGCATGGTGGGAGGCGCACCTTTAACTGGTTAACACAGAATGTCAATCCAAAGACACACTTATTAGGGTGCATCCCACCATGCCCAGTTAAAATTAAACTGGAGATTTACCATGTTACATTTAACTTTTAAGTTAAACATAGGACAAAATCTCCAGTTTAATTTTAACTGGGCATGGTGGGACGCACCCTTAAGGCACAACTTTGGTCTGTGGTACCTACGTACCAAACGAATAGTCAAAAGCGGGCGTTATACGTACCAAACAAATAGTCAACAGCGGGCGAGGTGGCCATCAGCTCCCGACGTGACGTGACGTAGGCAAACGTCGCGTTTTCCTGCCGCTTCTTTTGCTTCCACAATTCTACGAGATTTCGCTTGTCACGTCGCTTCCCCTGCGTCCCGCTGGGATCTTTCACTGTGTCTGGATAAAACAAGCGACGCCCTCCACCCAAAATTACCTGCAAGCAAAAATACAAAAATACAACTATATTGTAGGATTAACTGTAAATTATATCTTGCCACATTTGACTGGCATTGGGTTTGTGAGACAGGCCATTCAAGTACTAAATGAAGACTTGTCCTTACATTGAGTTTGGAGCCCGTAGGGCCCAGCACGAGCTGTTGCGCAATGTCAGGACACGTGTTGACGTTCTCCCCGTCCGCAGTGACAGACGTGTCATCTTCCCAACCCCTCTCCGGGACGTGGGCGTAGACGCTGGCCGGCGACGCATGCGTCACCCGCGTTGTCGTCACAATCCCCGTGGCTTTTCCTATAGAAAACAGCATTTAAATTACTTCTGGATTACTTCTGGTCACGGAAATGATGATTTTCTGAAGAAACTGTCGGATATTTATTTGCTCTGACATATAAACCAATGTCTC
This sequence comes from Mesopsocus fuscifrons, assembly GCA_950004255.1. Taxonomy (NCBI): domain Eukaryota; kingdom Metazoa; phylum Arthropoda; class Insecta; order Psocodea; family Mesopsocidae; genus Mesopsocus; species Mesopsocus fuscifrons. Next base: position 22,158,891 of record OX465375.1, read on the forward strand.
CGTAACCTACCTATAGATGGTTCCTACTACTTGTACCTGCCAGTTGTGCCCAGCGGGCGAAGGACTGGACGTGGTTGGAGGTGTTGCTGCTAGCAGCGCAATCTCTTCGCCTCACCGCGCCCGTCACCCCGATGGTTCCTTCGTTCGCCTTGACGCCGCCCAGGTAAGCTGTGGCGCTGCACGCAGAGTCCGCCACTTGCGAGTCCACACAGTACGTCTGCAAAAATCATGGCGTCCTGCGTCCTTACTTAGCTAGGTGATTGTGCCCGCGTTGTGGGGTATACAGGCATATTAGGTACGTAGGCACCAAAAGTCCCCTTGCAGAGAAGAAAATTTGAAGACTGTCCGCATTATCCTATTTGTGATGTTTTTTCCTCCCATTTTTTAAGGAAACTGTGGCATATTTTTCCGTTTTTTGCTGGAGCTCTATTGTGTGATACAATAGAATCACAAGACATGCAATCGTGCAACAAGTATGGCCTCCTATAGTGGCAAGGTCACGGATCAAAGTGCCATAGCCAAGCGCCTGCTTCAGGCTCAGGTTTTTTGGAGAGAGGGGAGGGGAGGGGGGATTGACGGGGAAAATCCCGCCAGGAAGATGATCAGGTTGAGCAGGCTGCACCAATCACAGCGCTGCGCGGTGACCTTGAGGGACCAGGCTGATGATGCGGAACCTGCACGGCTCATTGGACTCAGACTTGTCCAGGAAAGCATCCGGTATCAGCTACATCCTCAATCATCAGAAAATCAGAAAATTAACTCCGTGGCGCTACATCATAGCCACGGAAGAGACAGTCGAGTTTCCCCCCAGCCGGTGAAGACCCAGCAGCAAAATCCACCGGGAAAAACCTTGACAAGTCGGGACTAGATCCTGCATCCTGCATCCTGCATGGAGCATGGGTCCTCATCTTACTTTAAGTTACGGGTTCAGCGCTCTGCCAACGATATGGTGATTAAAGAAGCTGAAGAATCAGTTAGTAAATGGCAGTGACCTACAGTTTTAGGTGGTAGAGTTAGGAGTTAGGACACTAAAACTGAAAATAAAAAATTGGTGCCTACTCACATTCCTAGGTTTGAGCTCAGTGGTATATAGAATTCTGTGTTTGATTTGAACGTAGGTAGGTAGGTATATAGGTTATGAAAACAATAGTTGTATATGAAATTAGAAGTAAAAATGATAAAACTTGGAACCATAGTAGGTACACGTACCTACCTACCCACCTATTCGGGGAAGAGAAAGTTCTTAGGTCGGTAGGCAGGTTTGCATAAGTAAGTAATAGCTCCCATACTCCCATACACACGCATATCGCGTATGATATCACGTTGCCATTGTTTCCTGGCAACTGGCAACTCTATCTACATTTCCGGATCATAGAGTGGATTCGGTAATTCCTACACATTTGATGCACCGGTCTTTTAAATACTCTCAACATCTCAACATGTTTTAACTTTCAATTGTGTATAAGTACCCAGCGCAACTGTACTTATGACGAAGTATATCTATTAGGTAGATTTCGAAGAAAAATCTACCTATTGTAGTCGTACCAGTAGTCTCACTTTTGAAAAATTTCTTCACAGTTCTTCTTTTTATGACCCCTGGATCCCAAAACCACCATCAGTTAAAAAGTTTATATATATATATATATATATATATATCTATATATCTATCTATCTATATATCATTTTCACTTCCTTGTGAACACGCTAGGAGCCGTATTTTTGAAAAATAATTGGTTTTGACTATTTAATAAAATATAAGGGACTAAAATCTCGGTTGAGTTCGTTAATGGGGGAAATCGGACGAAGGGGGGGGGGGGGGGAAATGAGGGGACTTTTTCGAAATCTGGTTTTTTGGCCATAACTCCCTTAATACTGCAACTAATGAAACGTGGTTTTCTCTGAGGGTCGTCTAACAGTACTACCTACAACTTTTCTTTGTAACGTTTTTTGATCCCACCCTTAATGGCTGAATAAGGGTGTAAAAACAGGGTTTTGCACACAAAAAAATTCATAACTTCTGTCCTATGGGTGTTATCGAGTTCTTTTGTTTTGTAATGCATTTGTCTCAATATTACCTACAACTTTTGTCTGAAAAACTTTTTCGTCCGACGCACCGTTTAGGCAGGGGGTGGGGGGTTGAATTTTCAAAACGTCATAACTCACTTATTTAGTGAGATATTGAGTTTATTCTTTTTGCTATGAGTTTCTATTAAGGGTCCGCTATACCTGACGGTGCATTTTTTGCCGCCCATAAGATTAACATTGCGAGCGGCGATTCATTTTTAAGGTTTACCCTTGGTTGGAAAGACACAAAATTTTGCCTGTACCTAGCCCTAACAATGTTCTAGGGAGTGTTCGAAGCAGATTTCCCATTTTTTTAGTGGTTTTCAAGATACAGCACTTTTCTTGAGGTATGCGATGCTAGCATTTGCGAAACAGTTGCAATAAAAGAAACCAGTGAGAAATTGGGAAATCTGCTTCGAACGCTCCCTAGAACATTGTTAGGGCTAGGTACAGGCAAAATTTTGTGTTTTTCCAACCAAGGGTAAACCTTGAAAATGAATCGCCGCTCGCAATGTTAATCTAATGGGCGTCAAAAAATGCACCGTCAGGTATAGCGTCCTCTTAATAATATCTACAACTTTTGTCTGAAAATGTTTTTTGTAAAATCACTTTCATTTTTTCGTTAAGGGGGGGGGGGGGGGGTGAAATTTCAAAACTCAATTCCTCCGTTGTTATTGTAGAGAATGCATTTGGGTCAACTGAAAATCTTCTTAACCGTCTTTCTCAATGATTTTAGACTGCTTTTAGTGGATGGAAGTAATCTTCGAAATCTACCTACGCCTTTCGGGGCTGCCGAAAGGGATTTTTTTTCTACCATTTATTTATGACACTGTTGGATATTTAAAATAATGTTCTCAAATATAATATACCTATACCCTTTTAACGGCAGAAATTAGTTGGATGTTGTGCTTTTATATTACGATCAAGTGATTTTTGGCAATAAAAAATTTATCCAAAATTACTTGTTCGTAAAATCACAACATATAGCCTGTTAATATAGGTATCTGAACGCAGACACAGAACATTCAAATATCCAACATTGTCCTCAGAAAATGGTCAGGAACACAATGCACACTGTTTGTGGTGAGACACACGTCTACGTACCCTCGAAAGACCGGTGTGGGGAAAATCCTCAAAATAAAGGGTAGTCTCCTCCCCCGTAGAGCCCTCCAGCTGTCCAAGGTACGCCCTGGAGGCTGCTACCGTTGGTAGAGACATTCCATCCCCGAGAAACAGAATGACGTTGTTCGCGATGTTCTTGTTGATCCTCTCAGACAAGTGCCGCTTCAGAATGTTCTGCGCTTTGCTCACCCAGAACTCGCCATCTTGAAATTAGGAAATCAAGAGGTAAAAAAAACTCTCAAGATCTGTTTGGGACTCAGTGACCATGGTACACATGCAAGGAAGTGCTGTGGCTTCGTCACAATCACACTCGACAGTCTTGTTTTTCCCCAGCCGGTGATGGCCAGGGTCCCATCAGGGTAGGGGAACATTCACCAATCGGTAAATATTTCGACAAGTCGGTACTGGATCCTCAGTTCTCGCTCTTGACCCATGCAGAGTGCAGGCTGCCACTGGTTGCTTTATCCTATTTTCATTCATAGGAAAAAGTCTCGACACACTGAGGCGCGAACTTGTTACGTTTTACCTTGCTCTTCGGGGTTGGGTGGTGTCCTGTGTACAGCCCTTCTCTCTCGAGGGTGGTGGTCATCTTGTTCGGCTGAAGTGCTCCAATGGGGACTCATCTGAACCATCATCGTCAGCACCAACATTCTCAATTGCATTTCTTTTCTGTATGGAATATTCATATATGTATAGGTAGGTACATGTGCATGTCAATGCTAAGTATTTGCACTAGTGAAATTGGAAAATTTCTTGTCGCCAAGTAAATATCTATCTATAGGTACAACAGTTTCCTCAGAAAATGGACATTAAACATCAACAAACAGCATTGTCGTTATTACTGCACTTACACCATTTGTGGCAAGTTGTTTGCAACGTGTAACTTAGCGAGCTATTTTCAGATTTCATGGTAGGTAAGTATATGTTAACATGGAGGATTGAGGTATTGTTGAGGTGAGGTGTGAGGTAATGTACCTACGGCTCCTTACCTATCTTTCAATGAAAATGAAGGACGACTCAGGTAGTTAGGTACAGTTATTGACTTTTCAATCACTTTTCATGACTCGTGAAATCCTTGAACTGTGACTGAAATGTCTTTTACAATAAGAGCAAGGTCTCAGGTACCTACACCTGCCTAATAGAGAATACCTATAGTTCAGAATTTTTGCTGAGGTATTAAGCTGGCCGTCCATTGGAGCTTCGGCTTTGATAAAAGTTGAAAAGGTAAGTACCTAGGTATAAATTCGTAGGTACCTACCTCATCATGTTTGGCCTATTAGGTATGATTTAGTTACCTAAAGGAAAATACGGTAAAATCTAAAATGTACATATTGGCGAGAGCCTATAGGTACGTGTATTTGGACAAAATTGACTAGCCACTCACAAAAATGGTAGCTATCCAGAAAATTTGAACTGTCCGAGAAATTGATAGAAAAGAAACGTTATCATGGGCATGTATATAGGTGCTTAATTGGAGCCTAATTAAGTACAACATGCAAAGGGTACAGATGTAAAAGCTGTAAAAGTAGGGATAGGACGTTAGGACTTACCCGCTACAAAGTTCGTCCCGAGTGGATTTGCAGGCGCTTGCCGCACTTGGGTTTCACGCTGGAGAATGGTGCGACTCTGGAGAACATCGGCATTGACTTAAGCTCCGTCCAGCCGGTGTACCTACTCGTGTTTCGGCAAAACCTGCTATCTCCAGCTCGCAAAACACTCCAGTGGCAACCTTGTAGCCATCAGTCGAAGAGTACCTATATCTTTCTCAGAGGTGCATGGGCTAATGAAATTTATACCGTTTTATAACTAATAGGGGTGGCGAAAAGGGTTCTATATAGCTCTCAGGAAGTCAGGGTTCAAATCAGCATTACTTTCTCTTCCATAATTGAATCATCTGAGAAATTGTGGAATACAATTATAATTTTTACATGAACATGTTTCAAAACCGTGACACAGTGCAGTATCTAAGTTCCTACAGCAACACATCTAGGTAAACCGTGACACAGTGCAGTATCTAAGTTCCTACAGCAACACATCTAGGTAAACCGTGACACAGTGCAGTATCTAAGTTCCTACAGCAACACATCTAGGTAAACCGTGACACAGTGCAGTATCTAAGTTCCTACAGCAACGCATCTAGGTAAAACAATTATAGCTCAATTATAAGTTGCAGTTCTATTCCAGGTAGGGATAAACCCGTACTATTTCAGGAGCTTGTTCAATTTTCTTTTTTCCCAGACGAAACCTGGCTGTCAGAAGCTCAGCGATGAAAACCAGGCTGGAAATGATCAAAGCTGCCCCAAGGAAAACAAACGCGCCCAACAAATGCTGAAGAGAGAGGGGCTTTAACGTCTCCTCATCCACCTCGTCCCGCTTGTCAACGCGATCAACCGAGTGCTGGATCCTGTCGCCTATGTAATCCTCGATTCCGCACTCCACCATCTGCTGAACTTTGGGGTTAAACAGATCAGCCAGAGGACTTCCTGGTGATAAATAGAATGAAATGGGCAAAATCATGAAAGGATCTGGCAAGTCCATCAAAAGACTTCTCCCTTTGCTGTCCTCGTAGCTTCGAAACATTAGAAAGTGAGACGGCGTCTCCGGAAACAACACATAAGCTGACCGGTCGTAAGCCACTTGATCGAAACTTTTCTTTACGTTCACCAAAACTTGGAAATTCGGGGGGACGATCTCGGCAGCGTCGCTGACCGCCGACATGAGTCGCACAGCAGCGGAGTAGACATAGCACGTCAAGCCTCCCTCTAACAACTGTTCCAAGCGTTCATAAGGTTCCTCAAGGATCGAGGAAGTCAGAAGATAAATTAGCGAGGACTGGTAAGCAATAAAAATGTGAATCGCAAGAAGGATAATGAACATGGTGATGATTCGAAGGTACCAACTCTGAGTTTTGAATGGTGCCATTCCGTTGATCATGACGCACAAGGTGTAGAAGAAGGAGGAGCAATAGTCCGAAGCCCTGGCGTCGCGAGTAACAAACACAGCGACTGAAGCTGCGCCGAGACTCAGCAGGAGCCCAGTCCAGAGGGAACCAGTGAACACGTGGAATGCGTTCTTAACTGGCGACATAACACTTGCGGCAGGAACGATCCACACGATCCGTTCCACCAAATGCGGGTAGAGTGGCAGAGAACTCTCGTACCTGTCGATCTGAGCTGAAATGCCGGAGAAAGCCATGTCCACCTGCTGCGAAAAAAGAAGCTTGAACGCTCCATGGTACTCTTCATGGCTGTCATTCCCCACTTTAGCGATGTAAAAATTCTCGCCCGGAGGGATGCTCACGTACCGTGGAGTAAAATCATAGTAGCGCGCTAGAAGTTGCATCATTCTCACTTCAAGACCCTCAGTGAAGTTGTTCATGGAATAAGGGAGAATTTGAGTGGCGGTTACCAGAAGCTCGCACCCATTCAGTGTGGTCAGGGGCTCAGCGTAGATGGGCGCGTTCCGTATGAATTTCCCGTCTTTCCACTCGTCCACCAAGTTGACCGTCTTGACGTCCCTGCATTCGCCCACTCTGTACGGAGTCCACGAGTAGAAACGAATTCTGGTCTCTTCCATAGCGGCCACCACGATGTTTTTCGTCCTACTTTGTAGCCAAACATTCCGAATAATCGCTTGAGCTCTTCTTTGCGTAGCTTCTGCAACTACAAGCACCCGTCCCCCAGGATTCCAGCGCAGCATGTCCCAGTCTAACCTCGGTGTCGGACCATATTGACGAGTCGACAAAAGCAGGAAAATGTCGCATTTCTCTGTCAGGACTCTTTTGAGCATCTCAACTGGAGGTAGAGGTGGCTTCTGAACTACAGTAGCTGCATTGTGCCCTATCAGCACCTGGTTAAAGAAATGCGGATCAGTAGAACCAGACAGGTCAAGTATCAATCGAGCGCTCTGCTTGAAGTATGAGTTGGTCACATTGACTATTACCGGAGCAAGATCACTATTAAAATTCGCTTCAGCTGCAGTCAATGGCAGAAAACAAGCCACTAAAACTAGTGACATCATTTTGGGAGTAGAAAAGAAGATACATGCACTCTGCACTCAGCACTCAGCGCACTGAGAGACAAATGGAAGGGAAAGGACACAGGCAACAACTTCCAAAAAGTGACAGCATTAGTACTAAGTGGTTCTGGTTCGGCCCTAATACAAAAGTTACTAATTCACAGTAGGGAAACTTTATAATATTGCAAAATTGGGCACTGCGAGCATTTCACAACAACTTTACTTTTTATTTTCGATAAGCAGGTTATGCTTCGATACCCGAGTGGTTTAGGCTCCATGGTGCTCCATGGTCTCTAGAAGAACTCGCTTAAGAGCCGGCTCACACGGATCCATCCCGATCCTATCAAGCACCATTACTGCCAGCTAACCATACACCATTACTGCCAGCTAACCATGCACCAATACTGCCAGGTAACCATGCACCATTACTGCCAGCTAACCATGCACCATTACTGCCAGCTAACCATGCACCATTACTGCCAGCTAACCATGCACCATTACTGCCAGCTAACCATGCACCATTACTGCCAGCTAACCATGCACCATTACTGCCAGCTAACCATGCACCATTACAGCCAGCTAACCATGCACCATTACTCCCAGCTAACCATGCACCATTACTGCCAGCTAACCATGCACCATTACTGCCAGCTAACCATGCACCATTACTGCCAGCTAACCACCATTACTGCCAGCTAACCATGCACCATTACTGCCAGCTAACCATGCACCATTACTGCCAGCTAACCACCATTACTGCTAGTTTTTTTCCCTGTATTTATATATAACTTTGTGATCACGTGTGATAAAAAGATCCGCAACAAACCTTCTGGACTTTCACCGCGGACTTGTGTACAGGACACTCATATCAAATGAGTATGAAAACAATGCGAGCAGGTATATTACTATTCTGGCCACAACTACTAACACTGCTTGTTTGACAGACAATATACATCAGTGGCACCTCTACCTAACAATACTGTTACGCAATCAGCTAAAATAAAGGGTCCGACAATGGTCGCACTTGACTTTCTCGCAATTTTTATCGAAAATTTTGATTTTTTTTTACGTGAATAATTTTTTTTTGGTCAGAATTTTAACTTTTTCTAAAAAGTATTTTGCCACACAATGGGCGATACTTATAGGCACCTGCATACCGAATTTCAAACATATCCGTCAAACAGTAAAGTGTCGCTCGACGCGCAAAGTATATGTTTTCTATTTTGCATGTCACCGTCTTAATTTTTAAGTAAATGAAAATCTATTGAAAATGCCCTTGAAGCATCTATCTGAGACCACTTTCACCAATTTTCAAGAAAATCCGTTGATTAGTGTTGTTGCAAATGTGACCTAACCAATCAAAAACGTGATTTCCATTTTTGGAAAATTTTTCCTACGATAATGCCAATAGGTATTGGCCCAAATTTTTGGTCCATCTCAAAAAGAATAAAAATGATCCTGTACCATCTATTTGGGAACACTATTGCGAAATTACAAGGATCTAACTTAATAACTGTAGTGCCAAATCCGTCTTGACCAATCTAAAACGAGATTCTAGTTTTTTTTCCTATTTCTGACTTTATTTTGCCTATATTGGCCGCAATTTTGAAGTGATTGAATATTTCTTCGACAAACCTTTAAGTAATGTTATTAAGCACAAGCTTATGGATTTTTGTGAAATTCCGGCTAATACTGTTCATGGGGCCAAGATTTTCACGTATGGGCCAATTTTGGCCCACATTTTTGGCCCATCTCCAAAAAAATAAAAATGATCCTGGAGCATCTATCTGGGAACACGACTGCAAAATTTGAAGGTTCTAACTTTATTACCGTACCGTGAAATGCATCTTGAGTAGACAAAAAACACGATTTTGAATTTTTTTTGACACTTTTTTGACAATAGTGGGCGCAATTTTTGAGTAATCAAAATTAAATTAAAAATGTATCTCGGAACTGATTTTAGACATCTATATTCCGAATTTGAGCCAAATCGGTTGACTGGTGTGACCTGTAGCCGCGCTACAGACAAACGGACGTGTACGTACGTACGTACGTACGTACGTCGGACGGACATGACCTAAAAACCATTTTTTTGGTATCTAGGACCTCTGAAACGCCTTTTGCAATGAAAATCTCAAAATCGAAATTTCGCACGATAACATAACTTTCTCAGCCCATGTATTACATACGGGCGAGAAAGTAAAAACAGTCGGTGGCTTTTATCAGCCGAAGCATGTACAACCAATTTATAAATAATTGCAGTGCATCAAAATTGGCAGTTGGTACCTACCTACCTATACCTATACCTATACGCCTCCGCGCATTTACTCTTTTTTACTGTTTACGTCACAGACCGTCTGACTCATGCGCACCTAGCAGCACTGGCTACCCATTTATATGGCTATCACATAAAGTCGCTTTAAAGCTGCCAGTCAATTGGGCGGAAGCGTGGCAAAGCGAAGGGAAACTAAGATTTTCCATACCTAAGCCTCTGCGGTCTAGATTTTGGAACCCTTCGCAGCGCTTCGCTTCTCTTCGCTTCGCTTCCGCCCAATGGACGGGAAGCCTAAAATCACAGCAAAGCCAGTTAATTTCGGACGTTCAGACGACATATTATATTACAGAACATAGAAATCTCCAATAGTTATCGTATCGTATGGATTACGGATCGTGTATCGCGTCTCTGTACGCCTGCAAAACCTGCGATTATGTAATGTGAAAGTCGGTGTGCATGTATCATGAACTCCACAGCCACAACTACTACCGTACTACTAACCAGTCTTCCTGACGCCTTGAGCGATAACGCCCCCAACGTCTCTCACACCCTTCACTTCCTCCATGCTTCCAACTACTTCACCAGATTTAAACCCCCACGACTCCCCCTGAGCGCCATCAGCCGCCCACCATGCAGCCTTCCCTGGCCCCACCATGGCCAGCAGATAGGTTGGCCAGCGGTTGCTGGCGTTCCCATTTATTAAAGCACGAATATACCTTCGGGTCCTACGCTTATTACAAAAAAAAATAAAGGGTACGACAACAGTCGCACTTAACTTTCTCGCCCCGTATAATTTTTTTTTTGGGGGATTTTTTTGAGATTTTTTTTGCGGGCGTAATTTTTAAGCAATCCAAAATCGGTTGAAAACGACCCACGAGCATCTATCTGAGATCATACCATGTTTCATGGCTGTCATTCTATTACTGTAGTCCCAAATGCGTCCCGACCATTCAAAAACGTGGTTTCTCATTCTCAACTCATTTTCAACACAACTACAACCAGACTACCATACCTTTCCTTACCCCCTGCCCCCTCTATCCTACTAACAATTAAAACACTTCTTACGTCAAGACTCAAATTTATTTAAATGGCCAGGCAGACTCCTCTACCAGACTACCTCTTACAAATTATCAAAATTTTCCATTTCGATAAGAAGCTATCTATGGGAAAGTAAACACATTCTGCAACTGCGGGTTATCAGCCACCGGCCAAGGCCTCCAACCAACATACCCCTTAGTTGTACGTACATCTCACTGCGGTTAGCTGTCCCTCTAGTCTAGAACTTACAAGAGACTCTATGAAACCAGGGTAAGTTGTACTGGGTACTGTGTACTGTGTACTGGGTACTGTGTACTGTGTAATGGGTACTGTGTACTGTGTACTGGGTACTGTGTACTGTGACCTGGGTACTGTGTACTGTGTACTGTGTACTGGGTACTGTGTACTGGGTACTGTGTACTGGGTACTGTGTACTTGGTACTGTGTACTGTGTACTGGGTACTGGGTACTGGGTACTGGGTACTGTGTACTGGGTACTGGGTATAGATGCTCGTGGGTCTTTTCATCAGATTTTGGATTGCTTAAAAATTACTTCAGCAAAAAAAAATCTCAAAAAAAAAAAAAAATGAAAATTTCGTATGGGACGAGAAAGTTAAGTGCGACTGTTGTCGGACCCTTTATTGCCCTTTACTCACCAAAAGCTTATAATAGCGAAAAAATAAGTGCGTTTTGGTACCACTTTTAAAGATCCAATAGCGGCATAAGTTTTTCAAAATTCAGTTTCAAAAAGGCGGAATCAAGATCGGATATCATTTTTTTTCCGATCTCAATGAAAATGAAAATTGCTGGTTAGGGGCTTTC